>CM075882.1:28366874-28539374 GCA_038021265.1 Cyprinella venusta
TATTTCTGTATTATTTCACTATAAAATAAAAAAGTCAAGTATTAAATAATAATAATTAGTATTATTATTAAATAAAAAATAAACAAAATAAGAAATATTCAGATTGTGATATTTCACTGTAAAATAAAAATAAAATAATAATAAATAATAATAAATCATATTATAATATTTCACTGTAAAATAAAAAAGAAGTATTTAATAATAAATCATTATTGTTGTTGTTAAATAAAATATATTAAACAAATATTCCTAAGAAATATATAACTGTAAAAAAAATCATCATCATTTTATTTTACAGTACTGGCGTAAAACCTTTTAAAAACGCTCAGTTCAGAAGAGCTCCTCAGCACAGGCTGTGCACAGGCGTTATTTATTTGACTAAATCGCAGACTCTGGGATTCGATGATCACAGTTTAATCTTGATTAATCGTGCCGCTGAAACCAGAACCAAACAAACCTGACCTCAGATGAACCGCATGTCTCCAATACACACCGCATGCAATCACACAAGAACAGAAATATGTGTGATTTGACAAATATGATTCATGCAAAACTGTGTAAAAGCATTACGGGACATTCAAACACCATCAAGAAAACACCAGAAACTCCACAGTTTGGCTAGTAATAAAGTCTCATTCATGGCTGCTTAAACACAGCTGGTCCACTTCACCAACCTGAACTTGACATCCTCAGCTCAATAATTCAGAAAATTCATTTTCCACTGTTAATGAGACATAAACCGCGCAGCACTGGTGAGCTTTCAGACGCGTGCGGGAGGGAGAAACACACTCTCTTTATGAGCTTTCTGCTCTGGCACCTCCAGTCGCGGCTCACACACACTTTCCAGCGCTCTTTGTTTTTCCTTAACTCTCTCCCCAGACTGCTTTTCATCGATTCACCGTGACACCGTGTTCATGAGGTTTCCCACTCCGGCCTCTGGGCTTCAGACGTTTAAATCCGCGTGACCTTTGCCCTCTCCATGAGGGTTACGCTCTCGACGCCGAAGCTCTTCAACCACGCCGGTTCACACACTCTCCGAATCCCTCGCTGGTCGGGTGTCGGACGATTAATCGGCCAAAACATAAAGCGTAGACACGATGCAAGTAAGAGATTTATTGTGCATTGTTGGAGCTTCACTGATTATAAGAGATCACTGCAGAACATGAAATCCACGGGGAGGAGTCGGATCCAGATCCAACTCCTCCCACCTTACATATACCTAAACCTACCCAGCTCCACCCCCTGATCCCTAACCCCACCCCTAAACCTACCCAAATCCACCCCCTGATCCCTAACCCCACCCCTAAACCTACCCAGCTCCACCCCTGATCCCTAACCCCACCCTAAATCTACACAACTCCACCCCCTGATCCCTAACCCCACCCTAAACCTACACAACTCCACCCCCTGATCCCTTACCCCACCCCTAAACCTACCCAACTCCACCCCTGATCCCTAACCCCACCCCTAAACCTACTCAACTCCACCCCCTGATCCCTAACCCCACCCTAAATCTACCCAGCTCCACCCACTGACCCCTAACCCCACCCTAAACCTACCCAACTCCACCCCTGATCCCTAACCCCACCCTAAACCTACCCAGCTCCACCCCCAATCCCTAACCCCACCCCTAAACCTACCCAGCTCCACCCCCTGATCCCTAACCCCACCCCTAAACCTACCCAGCTCCACCCCTGATCCCTAACCCCACCCCTAAACCTACCCAGCTCCACCCCCTGATCCCTAACCCCACCCCTAAACCTACCCAGCTCCACCCCTGATCCCTAACCCCACCCCTAAACCTACCCAGCTCCACCCCTGATCACTAACCCCACCCCTAAACCTACCCAGCTCCACCCCTGATCCCTAACCCCACCCTTAAACCTACCCAGCTCCACCCCTGATCCCTAACCCCACCCCTAAACCTACCCAGCTCCACCCCTGATCCCTAACCCCACCCCTAAACCTACACAGCTCCACTCCCTGATCCCTAACTCCACCCTAAACCTACCCAGCGCCACCCCTGATCCCTAACTCCACCCTAAACCTACCCAACTCCACCCCTGATCCCTAACCCCACCCCTAAACCTACCCAGCTCCACCCCTGATCCCTAACCCCACCCTTAAACCTACCCAGCTCCACCCCTGATCCCTAACCCCACCCCTAAACCTACCCAACTCCACCCCTGATCCCTAACTCCACCCTAAACCTACCCAACTCCACCCCTGATCCTTAACCCCACCCCTAAACCTACCCAGCTCCACCCCTGATCCCTAACCCCACCCTTAAACCTACCCAGCTCCACCCCTGATCCCTAACCCCACCCCTAAACCTACCCAGCGCCACCCCTGATCACTAACTCCACCCCTAAACCTACCCAGCTCCACCCCTGATCCCTAACCCCACCCTTAAACCTACCCAGCTCCACCCCTGATCCCTAACCCCACCCCTAAACCTACCCAGCTCCACCCCTGATCCCTAACCCGACCCTTAAACCTACCCAGCTCCACCCCTGATCCCTAACCCCACCCCTAAACCTACCCAGCTCCACCCCTGATCCCTAACCCCACCTCTAAACCTACCCAACTCCACCCCATGATCCCTAACCCCACCCCTAAACCTACACAGCTCCACTCCCTGATCCCTAACTCCACCCTAAACCTACCCAGCGCCACCCCTGATCCCTAACTCCACCCTAAACCTACCCAACTCCACCCCTGATCCCTAACCCCACCCCTAAACCTACCCAGCTCCACCCCTGATCCCTAACCCCACCCTTAAACCTACCCAGCTCCACCCCTGATCCCTAACCCCACCCCTAAACCTACCCAACTCCACCCCTGATCCCTAACTCCACCCTAAACCTACCCAACTCCACCCCTGATCCCTAACCCCACCCCTAAACCTACCCAGCTCCACCCCTGATCCCTAACCCCACCCTTAAACCTACCCAACTCCACCCCTGATCCCTAACCCCACCCCTAAACCTACCCAACTCCACCCCCTGATCCCTAACCCCACCCCTAAATGGATAAGTACATTATCAAATTCATAAATATTACACACTTGTTTGTTCATAGTTTGAATTTTCTTATATACTTTATACTATTTTCCAGATGTGAGGTTTATAATTATTAATTGTCTTTCATTAAAGCACGTAATCAGCACTTGAGATTATCATTTTCAGAGTTAGTTGTTGTTCCAGAACCTGAGCCTATAGGGCAGTGTGTAAATGACTGACAGGCCAGGATTGATGGGCATATTGTTCTCTGCAGCCGTCATGATTCGCCGTGTGTGTGTGTGTGTGTGTGTGTGTGTGTGTGTGCTGCAGCTGTGCTGGGCCGGGCGTGGGCAGCGAGAGCACAGGGGTTTTCCATGCTCTAAGTTCTCCAGGTATGTGTAATTAAATCCCTTCACTTGTTTTGAAAGCTCTTGGAGTTCCACTTTTCTCATTTGAGGCTTTCAACTCCTGTGAGTGTGTGCAGTGAGTGTGTGTGCTGGGTGTGTGTGTGCTGGACCAGCCGAGCATCTCCAGCCCAATGTGAGTCTGTAAACGGGTGGTTGATATAAAACATGCTCATGAACTGAGACATTACATTCAATTTGTCAATACAAGTACCACAAACATGTCACAATACAGTATACTCAATACCAATTTTGAAAAAAATAAAAAAAAAAGTATTAAAATTATATATATATATGGGTTGGGAAACAATTAATCGCATCCAAAATAAAGTAGTGTGTATAATTATTTTGTATATATAAATACACACATATGCATGTATATATTATGTAAGAAAAATGTAATATTAATATATCAAATATTTATATGTATGTATAATATTAATTTTGTATAAATATATATAAAGTATATACATGCAAACGTTTCTTAAATGTTTACATGCATGTGTGTGTATTTATATATACAAAATAATTATACACACAACACACACATACAGTATATTAATGTATTTTGTATTAATGTATGTATTAATGTAAATGTATTAATGTTATGTATTAATGTAAATGTATTTTGGATGCGATTAATCGCGATTAATCGTTTCCCAGCCCTAATATATATATATATATATATATATATATATATATATATATATATATATATATAAATATTAATATATAAATTAATGTAATGCTAATATTTCTATTCATAATAAAATAGGATATATTTAATATAATATTTATAATACATTTTACAATTTACAATTTATAATAATAAAACATAATATCATAATTTATATACATGTTGCAGATTTAATTCAATAATTTAATTATTAAATGATTACATTACAATAAGATAGTAAACTTTTTTAAGTTAATATATATATATATATATATATATATATATATATATATATATATATATATATATATAAGGGGAAATATACTATGTTAATCCTATGTCTTGTGAGCGCTCAGCATTTCTCTTACATTTTCACATTTGAATCGTTTTGCCTTCTGGTTAATTTAACTGGTTCTGCTTTGTGTCGACTGGAAAGAAAAGTCTCTGCCAGCAGAAGTGCAGCTTTATCTGAATTATAACATGATGTCACACAGAAGTACTTCACGTCGACTGCCCAAACACGCGCTCATGATGAAACCTCGCTGTAGCTTTACTGCGGATATAAACACAGGGCTGTGTGGAGGTACAGACGGAGAGGGACACGGTTCACTTCAGGAAACCAATAAAACCAGTCAAACGTGGGACCCCTGGAACCAAAGCCGGCTGCGAGACCCACGCGAGCTTATCCTCTCATTTCCTGCAGTCTAAACGACAAATCTCTCATTAATCGAAGCTGATCTTTCAGAAACACTGAGGATCAGGAGTGCAGGTGGACGGCGGGAAAACAGCTGTTCACACAAGCCGAGCGGATCCAAGGCCACTTTGAAATAAATGCAGGAGCGAGGGAATTTCTCCACATTATTACACAGTCTTTCTCTATATTAGCCGTCCTCCAAACGCAGATTTTCTCCTCTCAGAGTTCTGCATGCCCAAAACCACCAGCTCCAATTTGTTTTGCGAGCGCGGGAGGTTTTAGGGCTGACAGAACCAGTTGGAGATGATTTTGCTTGGACGGCGTGGATGTCTGCGAGGAAACGTGAGGTTATGAGAACAGCAGGTTAGAACAGTGAGAAGCCAAACCTCACCCAGCTAACACACACTAACACACATCCATCACGGCTCCAACGCGGAGGACAAAAACACAAAAACTGCTATTATTAAAGATAACTTCCTGCTCCGGCGCTCGCTGTTGTTTTGAAACGCGCAAGTCTTTCGAAAAATGTTTGCGTTGGTGGGTAAAGTCGGTCAGAAACACTCGCAGACCACCCCATAGAGAAGATACTCAATATCCATCCAGTCAGAGAGCACAAACACAAGCTTTCCTAAAAACATACACTGTAAAAAATTATTGTGATTTTAACGTAAAAGACAAAGAGAAAAAGAAATGTTAATTGGTTTCACTACTATATACGGTAATGGTGCATTTCATGTTATTTTACTGTAAAATACCGTTAAATTTACAGTTTAAATTTGAAAGTGAAAAAGAACTCGTTGTATAATCTATTGTAAAATACCGTTAAATTTACAGTTTAAACTTTTGAAAGTAAAAAAGAACTCGTTGTATAATCTATTGTAAAATACTGTTAAATTTACAGTTTAAATTTTTGAAAGTAAAAAAGAACTTATTATATAATTTATAGAGAAAAACCGTCAATTGACATTCCCACACTTCACATTTGATGTATTTTTGTTGAAATGACTGTTTCTTCATAGTTTTTTCTAATCAGTTATGTACATTAGGTTTTGGTTTTGTTACATTTAATGTTGTTAAATTAAAGTTTATTGCATTATTAAAATGGTGTTTAGTGTTAGTGTGAATGACACTGTGCAGAAGTGTATTATGTTTTATGTGGAAAAGCCATTTATGATGAGCAGATTGATCATGTGACTCATCTCTGCTGTGATTGGTGGTTGTCAGTGTACAATACAGATATGAATACTTCAATAGTTCGTTAAATAACATTATATCGCATAATGAAACAGTTTATTTTTGTAAAACCAATATCGTTGGTACTGTATTTTTTACAGCAAAGTTCTGATAACCGCAGCTGCTGTTTTTTTTTACCATAAAAATTACGGTTTATTTCTTACAGCGTATGATTCGCTGGTCTTATGTGAAAAGTATAAGATACAAGAGTCAAATGTCTCTGTATTGTTCTGTATATCGAGTGAAACGCTTCAGGAACAAGAACACATGTGGGCGGGGCTTGATTGTGTCTGTGAGGAATACGCACAACCGGCGCTGCGTCATCATAGAATGTCCCCGCCCCCTTTTGGGGGAAAACAAACTAGACTCCCCATAGACTTCAATACAAAATAACGGCAAAAACCAACGTCCGTAGACAGCCGACAGGCGTAAATAACTTAAATCACTTATATACACCGGATGTCCAGCCTGCCTGCCATAGAGCGTGAAAAATACATTTTTTATGCCCGTTATCAACTAGCCCAGGCTACCTGCCATCATAATCATTCATTCATGATATACATTACGTTTTTTTTACTTTAAAAAGCGAAATAAAATCCTCTCTTACCTCGTGAGTGACTCGACGAGGTAAAAGTAAATGTCTGGGTAAGACACCTCTGGCCACTGGGTGGGGTTGTTACCCCAATTTGACGCTGATAAAGGGACATGTTTTTAAATTGGCCAAATTAAGTTTGTGTATGTATTTTTCACGCACTATGGCAGGCAGAGTGGACATATAATTACTTGACATGTTTTATATAAATGATTTCTTAACTTATTTACGCCTGTAAGCTGTGTACGGACGTTAGTTTTTGCTGTTATTTTATATTGAAGTCTATGGGGAGTCTAGTTTGTTTTCCCCCAAAAGGGGGCGGGGACAAAATTGACAGTTAAGTTCCCGGATGTGCCGGTTGTGCGTATTGATTGGATGGTGGTGGTTTGCTATTGGCTGATCTCATGTGAGTGACAGGTGGCCCCGCCCACATCATCAGAGAAGAGAGGAACTGATTCTCATTCAACATTACCAGGAACATGAATTTAACACAATAATGATGTGCACCGGTAAAACATTTATAATAAACACCACAATGTTGCATAAAAATATAAATACTGACCATTTTGATTTCAAAGTGACTTTAAATGAGTGTCGCGGCATAACATCCTGGAAAACTATTCAGAGATTTGTTTCAGACAGCAAATTGTAGGGCTATAGAAATAAAATCTGGCTTATTCGAATGTTAAATTAAAATTAAAAGCACAATGTGTTGAAAATCCAGATTTTAATGTTGTTTATGTGTCTATATGGTGTTGTTAATACGCTTTAACACACACCGTGTGTAAGTTGATAAGTGGACAGCATTGCTGAGTATTTCCTCCTTAAAACTGCAGTGAACCAAAGACAGTCTCAAAAACACGAAATCGCTGACGTCACAAGCGACCTTGTAACCAATCAGATCAACGTGTGATCGCCAACCTGGAAGAGATTGGACAGTCCAGTCTAGAGTCATTTCTTCAGTCTCGTCTGTCCTCAATTCAACTTTTAAATCAACTTTGAGGGACTCTTAGAAATAAACAACTAGTCATGCTGTGACACTGTGAGAGTGTGTTGAGGTCATCTCTCTGTGTGTGTGTGTGTGTACCGCTATGACACTGTCTTCCAGGAAAATAATCAGCAATTACAGTGCCGAAAACACTGTGGGGTTCAAGCCCTCCTCACCCGAAACATGGAGTAACACGAGCCCTTAAAGAGACAGTCCCACAAATCGCATCACTCATCTCATCTGTGGGACACGAGAAGACAAACGCCTTCCGAATAACTACAGTTCAGACGCATCCAGATCCAGACGGGTAAAAAACAGCATAACAGAAGTTCATATTGTGCTTTGTGTGGAGAACAGACTGAAGTGTTATAAAATTAAATTAAATTTTAAGTAAGATTAATACAGCATTAAATTTAAAAAAATGCATAAAATTATAAATAATAATAAAATTAATTGTTCCAATAATAATAATTATTATTATTATTATTATATAATAAAAATAGTACAGCACAAAAAATCTAAATGCACTAATCATAATATTAGTAGAGTATTATGATTAGTATTTATTTATAAAATAATTAAAAAGGTAAATAATTCAATAAAATAAAATCTAAAACTAAAATCTAGATAAGTAAAATATTATTATTAATAAAGCAAAATTGAAAAAACACTATTAATGATAATACTGCAATAAAAATATAAATCATCTGCACTAATCAACTAAAACAATAATAAAATATAATTCACTATTATTAAATTAAATAATAAAAAATAAAGCACAAAAAATCTAGATAAACTCTGGATCAAATGCACTAATCATAATACTAGTAATAATAATACATTTCTATAAGTCCGTGCGACTCCTTTAAATGCTCAGGTTGGAAACAACAGGAGTGTGAGTGAACGAAGAGAGATTTTCCACTTGTGAGTGAGCGGCTCCTCTAAGATGAGAGATACGCTGAGACTGAGCCAGATCATGCAGTCGTGACGAGGGGACACGCTGTTTTATTTGGCCATCGCCTTCAGCCAGTTTTGATACTGAAATGGATTCATTTGTATATTTATTCAGCTGTTCATGAGCAGCAGCCAAGATGCACAAATTAAAGTCAGAATTCGAAAGTGAAATCTCGGACAGCAACTTCTGTTCCAGTCACAGTAAATCCTGACTTGAGGAAACTCGACACGCGATCTGGAGAGTGCCGGCGCTGGACAAGGCTTGCCCACAGAGTTGGAGGTGATTTGTTTTGGCGAGTTTCCTAATCCCAACAATATGTGCTGAACCCTGCCAGGCATTCCTCGCCGCTCGGCCGGTGTGGAGCGCCAACATGCGCCATGTGTCATTTGGATATTAATATGTCGTTTGATTGAGGAGAACCTTCCCAGCTGCACATTTTCCATCCGAGACTCCAAAATAAACACTCCAGCGGCTCACTGAGACTCACTGTGGACTGGGTCAAGACAAGTGTCCCGTCTGAGCGAACGCACTGAGACTCACAGCGGACCGGGTCAAAACAAGTGTCCCGTTTGAGCGAACGCACTCAGACTCACTAGTGTCCCGTTTGAGCGAACGCACTGAGGCTCACTGTGGACTGGGTCAAGACAAGTGTCCCGATATCAAAAGTGTCCCGATATCAACCAATATCAAAATAGATGTACCTGCGCCTATATTCTGTAAATCAGTTCAAATGAAACAATTTAATGATCATACCACCGAAAAAAAAAGATAAATTAAAAAAAAATATTTAAGTAAAAATTTCTGGTTCTCATTATATTGGTGCACATAATTGGAAATAATTGATTATTATTCCTATTCACATCCATTTAATGACTTTTGTACAGGTTTAATTATAAATAAAAATGTATGTAATTTATTTATTATATTTATTATTTTATTTATTAAATAATTTAAATATTTAGATAGAAATATTTTAATTATTAATGATATATATATATATATATATGTATATAATATTAATAATGTAACATAATATATAAAGTATTAAGTAATATTTTAATAAATATTTATATTAAATTCATTTACACATATTAGAAATACTTAAGTATACCACTTGAAAAACTCACTTATGATAAATATAAAAAATCTGACAGATTTTGGTCCATATGGTCCTCCCTTTGGGATTATATAAAGGAACTCCCTTAACTTCCAATCTAAAGGATGCTAAGTTAATGTGACCTTGTTTTTTGTGTGGTAGTTATTTTAATTTCTTTCAATTATTCTTTCTTTTATGTTTTGTACACCTTATAATACAAATAGAACTTTGTTGTGATTCTGTAAATGTAAATTTTCTATTGTGGGCATTCAATAAAATAAAAAAAATAAAAAAATAAAAAAAAAAAGAAATACTTAAGTATTTAAAAAAATCAAATTATTAATGTAAATATTTTCATTATAATATATACACAGTTACACACACAGACACACGCGTGGTAATATATATATATATATATATATATATATACATATATATATATATATATATTTATATAAAACGTTATAAAAATTTTATATATATATATATACACATGCATAAAAAAGTTTTTATATAATACAGGTCTTCTCTCCCTATATATATGCATTTCTGTCGACCACAGTCCTATTTCTGTCTACAAAATATTTAAAACACAAATATCATCTAAACTGAAAACATTCCAAAGTTCAAAAATATAAACAGAGAAAAACCTCCTGTCAAAACAGTGTCTGAGCGGTCGAGTGCAGCGCCGACAGCCGGGGTCCAATCAGAGCTCAGTGTCTCATTGACCTAATCTACATATGCAAATCTGCCCGTCACACACAGGCCTGGTGACATGTGAACCTCAGTGAAAGGCGACAGCTTCTCCTGGCCATTCACATGCGAAACGCATTCAATCTTTCATCTAAAACAGGTTGAAAAGACGAATGAAGTGCGCATGAAAGAGTCACATATCATCTGTTTTTTCTTTTCTCCCTCGCAGTGGGAATGTCACTCCCTGTCGAAACCGCTTAAAGGAAGTGAACAGGCTTGAGTTACAAACTCATCCAGAGCAGCAGCTCGGAAACGCCTCAGGCTACGTCTACGTTAATACAGATACATTTCAAAACCGTGTTATCGTTTAAAGCGCTCTCCGTCCACACCAGCGTTAGATGAAAACGCCAAACTCCCCTTTTATATGTTCGGTCTAAACGCGACCGCTCTCATGTTTCGCCGCAGCAAATGTGAGACTGAGATATGAAGAGTGTGTGAAGAAACAGATTTCACCGACTGTGTGAAAGTGAATCGCACATGACAGACACAATACCGCTAGAAACATCAATATCTATTGGTTCAACACGGGTCACATGACTAAACTTACGTCATCGTGTTTAAATACCTCCGTTTCCTCAGTCCACGCTACAACACCAAAACAAGCTTTCACATTTATCCAGAGCGTTTTCATTGATAAAAACGAAAACTCAAAGACGATCTTAAGGCCACAGCCTCGACACACACAGCAGCGCAGTGAAACACACTCGTGTTTGTGAAGTGGAAAAAGGCGATCGGCTGAAGCCAGAAGGAAAGCAGAGGAACGGAGAGCTTTGGCAGAGCGATTCAGTCTCACAGCTTCAGTAAACAGATCCGGCCCTTTAAAAACTCACATTAACACTTCACTGAAAGCTCTTCACACAGCAGATATCACTCCATACACAACAGGAGAGGAGACACACACACACCTGGACACAGGAGAGAAGAGAAGACACACACATCTGGAGACACACCTGTCCTTACACAAGGATAGAAACACACAAGAATGTCACACTAATTACACTCACACACACTCACAGACACACACACACTGACTCACTCACTCACAGACTAATTCACACACACACACACACACACACACTTCACTCATTCACTCACTCACACACTCACTGACTCACAGACTCACTCACACACTCACTCGCTCGCTCACTCACTCACTCACACACTCACTCGCTCGCTCACTCACTCACTCACACACTCACTCACTGACTCACACACACACACTCGCTTACTCGCTCGCTCACTCACTCACTCACACACACACACACACACACTTCACTCACTCACTGACTCACAGACACACACACACACACACTCACTCACTCACTCACTCACTCACACACACACACACACTCACTCACTCACACACACACACACTCACTCACTCACTGACTCACAGACTCACACTCACACTCACACACACACACTCACTCGCTTACTCACTCACTCACTCACTCACACACACACACACACACACTCAATGAGAAACATCCTCTCTCGTCAGATAAGGTCCAGTAGTGGCTCGCTCGTGATTAATAACTCAGGAATGACATTAAAATCAAGAGCACAAACACGAGATGGCACAAGCGGTGCGTCGCTCTTCAACACTTCAATAACACAACAGTTCACATCCAGTCTTTCTCCACGGATTCGTTAAAAGATCCAGTTCATGAAGTGCGAGTGAGAGAACAAAACTTCGGAAAGATATTTAATGTTTTTGTGTTTTTTTTTTACTATTTTGACGCTCTCAAACGACTGAGACTGCAAGACTGATTATCAGCAGTATTCAGTAGTTTACTCAGACTGAACTCAAAGATGCACGGGTCCTCAAGAGACTAAATAAGACACAACTGATTTGTAAGATGAGAAATCCTGTTTATTTCTGAAACTGAACACCTAAACACTGCACTAAATAAAGATAGACAACAACAGCCTCTTAAATGTCTATAACTCTCAGAGTCGACATCATTAAACGCTTAACGTCAGCCAAAGATGAAGCCCTGGACGACCCTTCGACTCGCGGAGGAACCGTGTTTGATATAAAGCAGAGCAGACGTGCGAGACAACGGCATTACAGATTATCAGATACTAAAGTTCCCTCCTCCAGTGGAACATCATTTACATACATATATAAACAAGGTTTTATGCTAGTTTATCATTGGGTTATCTTGGTACTGGGCCTTTAAGAGCTTTGAGATATGCAAATGCCCTCTGATATGATTGGCCAACATTTGCGCGTCAACACCAGTGTTCATTTGGGAATGATTCATTTGATGAGACAACCACTGGCTCATTAACATATGCACCGCCCACATTTACATAAACATTAGTTGATATGTAAAAGGAGGCGGTGATATGTTAATGAGCTTGTGGTTTTGATGTCATAATCAGTAGGATTTCGCTTATTTAAATGAACATTTAATTTGCTAAACTTTTTCTTTTGACTGATCCATTAGATCTTGCTGATATGAATCATTTGTTGGTGATCAGTCTGATCATGTCAGAAGAACGAGATGAGCTCATGGTTTTGATGTCATAATCATTAGGATTTTTCTTCCATATATGGACTGGAGAAGTTTTGAGCTCTTAAAGCTACAGTACATTTATTCTACTTGTTTGAAAGGTCCTTAAAAATCATTTTACTTATGAAATGACCCCGTTTAAACTACAATGATCGTCGTTAGGTCATAGAAAAGCAAACCTAAACCCAAAGCAAACATGCAAATCCACTCCAGTCTAAATAATTAGTCATATATGAAGACATGATTTGGAGAGCTTTAGCTTTGATCTGGATCTGGCAGGGAAGTTTGTGTGTGTGTGTGTGTGTGTGTGTGTGTACACTGGCCTGATGTAAATGGGTCGATATCAAGATCAATAGGTCCCCGTCTCAGGACACAGATCTGGTTTATTCACCAGTCCAGTTCAGTCGTGCGCATCTGAAATTAAGAAAACATCCCCAAAAAAATCAGGTAAAACAGTAAATCTTTGACATTAAAATTAAATTTCACTGGGAAGAATTTTATGATAAATGTATTATTGTACCTTATAATTCTATATTTTTAGCATTCATGTCAATTTGTTTGACATATAATTTATTTGTTTTTTTTATAATCTTTTATATAAAGACTGCTATTAAGGTTGCTATTTATTTTTATTTCAGTTTTAGTTTCAATTTATTTCCTGGTAATATTTATATTTCCTCAACTTGAACTTATTTTAGTTTATTGTCAAGGCAACATTTTGCCAAGTTTTTTCAACTAATATATTATTTTATTTCAGCTTTATTTTAAGGAAATGATTTTATACGTTTTAAATGACCCTGCGGCGCACACATTACAAAAAAGTTAACAGGATTTTTAAAACGGTATTTAAAAAACATTATATTAAAAAAGAAAAAATTGAATTAATCACAAAATATGAATGTTATAAAAAGCATTTAAATACATAATTATTTTGTAAGTGCAACACAAAAATTATGTGTTTTATTAACTGATTAACATAAAACATTGTCCTGATGCTCATATGAATACCCCCAGAGGGCGGCTGAGAAACACACATATTAAATTCATTAAAAAACTATTTCGAGTCTGTGCACCTAACTTAAACAATGAATTCTGCCCAGTTAATAATCACATTCATAATAAAAACTGTATGTCATATATTTCACAACACCTCAGAGTCGAAACTTTGCAGGCATTTTCACGACCATAAATGAGAATAGTCACACAATTTCAAGACAAAAATCCTAGGATAACTATAGTGTTTCCAACAACTCAAAAATGCGTTGTTAAATATAATATAAAGGTTAAAACCTGAAAAAAAGTTTTTAAAGGAACATAAAATGATGAAATATTTCAGCTTCTGACAGATTTTCTTGCTTCCATTGAAGCTCTTTGAGCTCAAATCACACCGGAGAACATGATCTTCAAAAAACACTATTAAATGTGAAAAGAAATGCAAAAAATAAGCCTTTTCATCAGCAGCTTCAGAGTTTGGCTGTTCATGCCCGCTGACCTCACAACAAGGTCTTGAAAGGATTGTGTCCCTCCAGACATGATTCATTTCCCAAAAACACAATGAACACATTAAGACCTCAACAATTAGATTCTCTCACCCTGCAAAGAGAGCTTCCCCAGTCCGTATATATGATGCAGAGATGTCCTGGCTCATCCGATGCTCTCCCAGAAATCACATTACGCTTCCCTGAGCGGGAGAAATTAGATTTGATCCACACTCCTCCATCCACGCACTTCCTTCCCTCCCACTCTCCGGATCATCTCTCCGGGACCCGAAGACTCACCGGCCGGCAGCTTGAAGCAATTCTCCACCTCTTTTCTCTTCATCCGATGGCGTTGCACAGATTGAATGTCCTCGCTCTCGTCTACAGCGCTTTAATTGCTCTGAGCTTTACTGAAAGTGGATCAAGATGAGCATGACTCTGACAGCAGAGCTGAGGATCCACTTACACTCTCAGTGCATCGCTCTTCTAAACCTGTGCAAGACTTCCACCTTACACTCCAAAAAAAATAGTTTTTATACACAAATCCTGGCTTGAGCCTTTTGGGTTATTTTTCCAGTGTTTGGGTAGTTTTTGTGTTACCCAGATCCTGGATCAGCCGTAACAACCCAGTGTTTGGGTAGTTTTGTGTAACCCAGATCCTGGATCAGACATAACAACCCAGTGTTTGGGTAGTTTTTGTGTTACCCAGATCCTGGGTCAGACGTAACAACCCAGTACTTGGGTAGTTTTTGTGTAACCCAGATCCTGGATCAGACGTAACAACCCAGTACTTGGGTAGTTTTTGTGTTACCCAGATCCTGGATCAGACGTAACAACCCAGTACTTGGGTAGTTTTTGTGTAACCCAGATCCTGGATCAGACGTAACAACCCAGTACTTGGGTAGTTTTTGTGTAACCCAGATCCTTGATCAGACATAACAACCCAGTGTTTGGGTAGTTTTTGTGTTACCCAGATCCTGGATCAGACATAACAACCCAGTGTTTGGGTAGTTTTTGAGTTACCCAGATCCTGGATCAGCCGTAACAACCCAGTGTTTGGGTAGTTTTTGAGTTACCCAGATCCTGGATCAGCCGTAACAACCCAGTGTTTGGGTAGTTTTTGTGTTAACCAGATCCTGGATCAGACGTAACAACCCAGTACTTGGGTAGTTTTTGTGTTACCCAGATCCTGGATCAGACGTAACAACCCAGTGTTTGGGTAGTTTTTGTGTTACCCAGATCCTGGATCAGACATAACAACCCAGTGTTTGGGTAGTTTTTGAGTTACCCAGATCCTGGATCAGCCGTAACAACCCAGTGTTTGGGTAGTTTTTGAGTTACCCAGATCCTGGATCAGCCGTAACAACCCAGTGTTTGGGTAGTTTTGTGTAACCCAGATCCTGGATCAGACATAACAACCCAGTGTTTGGGTAGTTTTTGTGTTACCCAGATCCTGGGTCAGACGTAACAACCCAGTACTTGGGTAGTTTTTGTGTAACCCAGATCCTGGATCAGACGTAACAACCCAGTACTTGGGTAGTTTTTGTGTTACCCAGATCCTGGATCAGACGTAACAACCCAGTACTTGGGTAGTTTTTGTGTAACCCAGATCCTGGATCAGACGTAACAATCCAGTGTTTGGGTAGTTTTTGTGTTACCCAGATCCTGGATCAGACGTAACAACCCAGTACTTGGGTAGTTTTTGTGTAACCCAGATCCTTGATCAGACATAACAACCCAGTGTTTGGGTAGTTTTTGTGTTACCCAGATCCTGGATCAGACATAACAACCCAGTGTTTGGGTAGTTTTTGAGTTACCCAGATCCTGGATCAGCCGTAACAACCCAGTGTTTGGGTAGTTTTTGAGTTACCCAGATCCTGGATCAGCCGTAACAACCCAGTGTTTGGGTAGTTTTTGTGTTAACCAGATCCTGGATCAGACGTAACAACCCAGTACTTGGGTAGTTTTTGTGTTACCCAGATCCTGGATCAGACGTAACAACCCAGTGTTTGGGTAGTTTTTGTGTTACCCAGATCCTGGATCAGACATAACAACCCAGTGTTTGGGTAGTTTTTGAGTTACCCAGATCCTGGATCAGCCGTAACAACCCAGTGTTTGGGTAGTTTTTGAGTTACCCAGATCCTGGATCAGCCGTAACAACCCAGTGTTTGGGTAGTTTTTGTGTTACCCAGATCCTGGATCAGACGTAACAACCCAGTGTTTGGGTAGTTTTTGTGTTACCCAGATCCTGGATCAGACGTAACAACCCAGTGTTTGGGTAGTTTTTGTGTTACCCAGATCCTGGATCAGACATAACAACCCAGTGTTTGGGTAGTTTTTATGTAACCCAGATCCTGGATCAGACGTAACAACCCAGTGTTTGGGTAGTTTTTGTGTTACCCAGATCCTGGATCAGACATAACAACCCAGTGTTTGGGTAGTTTTTATGTAACCCAGATCCTGGATCAGACGTAACAACCCAGTGTTTGGGAAGTTTTTGGGTTACCCAGATCCTGGATCAGACGTAACAACCCAGTGTTTGGGTAGTTTTTGGGTTACCCAGATCCTGGATCAGACGTAACAACCCAGTGTTTGGGTAGTTTTTGGGTTACCCAGTTCCTGGGTCAGACATAACAACCCAGTGTTTGGGTAGTTTTTTGTGTAACCCAGATCCTGGATCAGACGTAACAACCCAGTGTTTGGGTAGTTTTTGAGTAACCCAGATCCTGAAAATATTTATGTTATTCCACTGACTTCATCTCCAGCTAATCTGCTTGCGTTGAGAGAGTGTTTGCCGCATGAATATGATCTGAAGGACTCCTACACTGTCATTCATGTTCACTGCTGTCATCAAATCAAAGCTCTAGATGTTCTGACAAAGCTCTTGCGTTGCAGTGAAAGCAATGGCAGAAAAACACTTGAAGTAAGCGAGGATCCAGCGTCTCATGTTTCAATGATTAGATTGACAATGACGGGTCAGGAGTTCTGCTAGCCGCTGGTTCCAGGAGTGTTGCTGAAAATAAGCGGTAACAAGGAAAGCGGCTTCTCCGTTGAACTCGCTGATGGATAGACAGATCGCAGTCACAACAGAGCCGGTGTGTTTCAGAGCTTTTGTTTGTGGATGTGACCAGAAGGGAATGTGTGAGTGAGTGTGTTTTCAGCACAGAGCAGTGGATGATGGATGTAAGGAGTGAGTCTCTCATGTCACACAGACCTGGACTCAACTGTGAAACCAGAAACCAGTGTGTGTGTGTGAGAGAGAGAGAGAGATGGAAAAGCCATCGTGAGCCCTGATCGCTCACTTCTGTTGTTTCTGCACTTCCTGCTCATGTCAAATATATAAAGTTTTCCACTCTGGTTCAGAAATAAGAACCGGTTCATATCCAGAACTGCAGGAGGACTGAGGAGTACAGCTGCCATAGAGCCAGAATGATTGTGCTTGTGATAAAAAAAAAAATGAAGCCACATCGTAGATACTATAATCTACTTTTTATTGGCTCATTAAACTCACATCTCTACACTGATGGTTTGATATAGCATCTGATTTAGTAGCAACTAATCAAACTTTGATTTCATAAGAAATATTTAATATTTTATAAAAATTACAAATATTTAATATTTATAAAAATATATAATATATAAGAATATATATAAAATATTTCTAAATTAAATATTTCATAATATTGTATACAAAATATCAAATATTCATAAAAAATGATCGTATATAAAATATTTAATAAGACATATTTCATTATATTTTATGAAAAATAATAAATATTACATATTTGGAAAAAAATATCATAAAATATATATTAAATTATAATACGACATATTTAATAATATTTTATAAAAAATAAAAATATTAATATTTATAAAAACATATATACTTATATACATATATATATATATATATATATATATATATATATTTTTTTTTTTTTTATTTTTTTTTTTTCATATTTTTAAATCTACAAAAATATATATTTTTAAATCTATATTGCCCAGCTCTACTCATAACAGGTTCATTTTAATTAAAAACGAACAAACATTAATATTCTTCTAATGACTAAAACATGCTGTTCAGTTCACACTAACAATAACATGTAAAATAATAAAAACGTGAATCCTGCAGCGCAAAAATAAGCAGTGTTTAATGTGAGTTTACAGTCTGAAGACACTAAAACACACACACACCTAATAAACAGAGACATCTATATCGTGACGTCCTCAGAGTTCAAAATCAGTCTGGAGTCGCTCACACAGTCATTAAGGAATCAGAATCCAGTCTTCTCTCGGAATCCCGGAACCCAGCACCCATAATGCATCTGTGCTCTGACCTAATGGATGCAACTCTCTGAGTGATTCACACACACACACACACACTCTTACGGGCAGCTTTTAAAGCGCTTTGCTGAGAGTGTCTCCCGCAACACTTCACGAGGAGCTGACGCTCCACAAACACCCGGACGGATGATGGAGGGCTTTGAATCGCTTCCCTGTGTCCGGGTCGCTCCGCTGGGAAATCAGAGACGGAGAGGCCGTTAATCTCCCGCGTCGCGTGTCAAAAGCCAGACGCGTTTAGTTTTCAGCGTGTGACACTTTGAAGAGATAATAACTCAAATCATCTGTGCTGCTTTTCATCCTCAGAGCCATCACAGGCCAGAGTTTGATTCCTTTCACATGCGCCGCCGCCGCCGGGAAACCGTAACGTTTATATAAAGAACAGTGTTTACATGATCATTCATTAAAAACTCTCCACTTCTGAAAACTTCTTTCATGCTGATTAAATCAAGGCCAGGTGGGCGGGGCTAAATATTATCAATCATTCCGATGCCAACCAATAATGTGAACCTAAATCCAGAGGACAGAAGATCACAGGGAATCATAAGGTGGACTCCTTTCACTGCAGACAATAACAAACCACCTTAGCAACACCCTGGAAACCCTTCATAACACCCTGGCAACCACACACACACACACACAGAACACTGTTGCAACAGCCTAACAACATCCTGGCAACCACACACACACTGTTGCAACAGCCTGGCAACAACCTGCCAACCACACACATACTGTTGCAACAGCCTAGCAACACTCTGGCAACCACACACACACACACACAAAATATTGTTGCAAAATCCTAGAAACACCCTGGTATCCACAAACACAACACTGTTACAACAGCCTAGCAACACCCTCACAACCACACACAACACTGTTGCAACTTCCTAGCAACACCTTGGCAACCAAACACAACAATGTTGAAACAGCCTAGCAACAACCTGACAACCACACACAAATCTTTTGCAATGGCCTAGCAACACCCTGACAACCACAAAGCAACCTCCTAGAATCAGTGTAGTGGGGTTTTGCACAAATAAAACCCATGTCTTCAGATCTTCAGCTCTTTTCTCCAGCGGCCCCTTCAACAACACTGCCACCTCTGTGCTCATTAATGCTTACCCACAATCCTCTGCTCTCATTGGCCACGCTCACTTCCTGTAATTATGAAGGCGGAAGGCGAAGGTCAAAGGTCAACTAATGCAGCTCAGACAGAAGTGCAGCTGCTGAGCGAGAGCAAACTCTTTTAGATCACAAACACACTGCTTTATATGGCAACTGATAACACACACACATGCATAGCTTATATATATATATATATATATATGAAAAAATATATCTTACACACACATTTTTACAATATACACAGACACACACATATTGTCATACAAATAATTACAATTAAAGGTTTAAATCTGTTTTGTTCATAAGTCTAATACATTTTTTTTTACTTTTTACTTTGATTTAATACAAATTATAATAAAATAGGTCTATAAGATTTACTGTAATGCTGTGAAAATAAATATAAGAAATTATAACAAAATAGGCCCATAAGATTTACGGTAATGTTATTGTACTGTACTGTTTAATGGAATTAATCAAATATAAACAAAGTAGCTACGTAAAATGTACTGTAATGCTGTGAAAATTATAATGATTCATATTATATGATATTTGTGATATGCTATGATATGATACAGTATTATATAATATAATCTGATTAAACCCACAAACCTTTATTTTCTTTGACTATCTTTGTACATATACATATAAAACACCTTATCAACACTCTGGCAAGCACCCATCCCAAAACACTATAAAAATGCAGAGCAACACCCTGGCAACCACTCAGAACACTGTTGCAAAACACCTAGCAACACCCTGGCAACCACTCAGAACACTGTTGCAAAACCCCTAGCAACATCCTGGCAACAACCCAAAACAAACCCTAGCAACACCCTGGCAACCAGCCAGAACACTGTAGAAAAAAAAACCTAGCAACACCCTGGCAACCACAAAGTCTTATCTGTTTTGCAGTTGAAAATTCCATGGAACAATTTGATTATGTATGAAATAACCATCAATAATGCCTATTTTTAAACTATTAGAGCTCGTCCTGCTCCGTATATTTACATTCTACCATGTTTTTTTGTCATTTGCGTCCGGCTCACTGATGTCGTAGCGACCGGACCTCGAGATTCACATCAAAACTCTGAGATTCATGTTGAATGAGGCGGCGCCTCTGAATCTGAAATGAACTCATTATTCGGACTGTAAACTCTGACCTCTGCAGCTCCGGGCTTGAAGTTCACCTCGGTGGAGGAATCTCACACGCCTCCGTACTCCAGGAACATCAGAAGCTTGTTAAACTCTCCCAGAAGCCCCTGGGGTATGCAGATTCAGAGCGGGGGGACACGCACAACAGATCCTTTTACGCGCCGCTCGCACAAAGACACAGTGTTCGGGGTGTCGGCGCACAATAACCCAAACGCTGAGAATCACAGCTGAAGGTGACGGTGAGTTTAGAGACGAGAAACTCCAGAACACCTCAAACCACAGGAACAAACACACGTCACACACTCGAAAGCGGATCACACTAAACACACTTATGACAAAATCATTTTGAGTTGATCCGCATCGGTCAATAACTGCACCTGCTCCACTGACCGACAGACGGCAGTTCGATAAACAGCATTCGCAATAAATAATGCCCATTTTAGAATCCACAAATATTTATGAAGTGTTTTTAAGTATTATAAATATTTATGTCTTGAGTTTTTATAAATGTGTATTATAGTAATATTTACTGTGTATTTTTCTTAAATATTTATTCATATTTACTAAAATATTACAATAAAAAATAAATATATATATATATATATTTCTTGAGTTTTTATAAATGTGTAGTAATATTTACTGTGTATTTTTCTTACATATTTATTCATATTTACTATAAATATTACAATAAAAAATTATATATATATATATATATGAATATATATATATATATATATATATATATATATATATATTAGTGCTGTCAAATTGATTGATCATGATTAATCGCAATATAACAACTTTTTTATATATTTGACAATACTAATATATATATATATATGTGTGTGTGTGTGTATAAAATATTTATAGCAATATTAATATTTAGACTAAATATTTATAAATATTTTAAAAATGAAGTTATTATTCTAATATCATTACATTATTAATACATTTATATACACATTTTTTATTTTTTACAGTCAATTTTATAGTCATTTGGATAAATAAATCACAATTGTGCAGCCCTACAAAACACTTTTTCAAATCGCATTTTTTTTTTATCTGAAAATGTAATCACAAAATTTGTGCAGCCCTACAGTCCGGGTTTAATTAGCGATAAATACCAGCTTTATATTTCCCACCCTGCTATCTTGATACTGAACCAGCCATCAAACCCAGTGCTAAAGTGCGTCTGCGTTGGTCGGCGTGACGTAACATCTGCGGCCCGATGAAGATCCGCGGCGTTATGGCAAGTTCACACTCCATATTTCTTTGCCGCAGTGAAATATAAGCAGTAAAACAGCACCGGCCCACTGGGTTTAATTCAAACAAGCCTCGGGCCGCCAAAGCCAGACCACACAGACAAAACCAGCACTTTCCCACACGCAGGCTTTTAGAAATCCCACCCAAAACACACATCAGGCCCTGTAATGGCTTTCTCTCATTACGCCGCTGTGTAAATGACTCCTGTAGCCGCTGACACTCAATAACGCTGACACACTCCCAAAGAACACACTCATCCGACACACGATACTCACGATATCACAACACACTGCCGACCCGCTACGACTGAAGAGATCCGATCCAATCCGATGGACAAATCTGTGTGCTTCACTTCATCATCTGCTGCACAGATGTCATAAACGTCACATTACAGCTCTCAAACAGGTATTGTAGATCTATTAGTGTAAAACACTGTACATGTAAATACTGTATTCAGTAGGTAAACTAGTACTTTACTCCCAACACAAGGCCTATGTTTTCGAGGGGAAATTAGCATCCAAAATCACACAGTGCTTATAAACGTTCAGGTGACGCGTGTAAAATCAGCATAAACTTTTCTTTAAAGATGAATTG
Source organism: Cyprinella venusta (assembly GCA_038021265.1). Classification (NCBI taxonomy): domain Eukaryota; kingdom Metazoa; phylum Chordata; class Actinopteri; order Cypriniformes; family Leuciscidae; genus Cyprinella; species Cyprinella venusta. The sequence continues at coordinate 28,389,740 of CM075882.1, forward strand.
TGTCTTTATTCCATGCTAAAATACTTACTCACAATCCCTAATAACACTTGACTTGAGACTCGACCAATGATGTGAGTTTGGGGGCGGGTCTATCTGTGTGAATGACCAATGGCAGACGAGGGGGCGTGTTTATGGAAACTGTTTGAAAACAGTCATTCTTCCGATTCACGAATAGAGCAGAAATCACACACATCAGCTTTTAAAACACGGTCAAATCGACACTTTCACTGTGAACAGCCCATTCAGATGTATTTAAGACAATCACAATTATTTCAGTCAAATGCAAAACATAAACACACATTCAATACTGGAGCAATAAAAAAAAACCTGCCGTCTTACCTCAGTCTGATGAATAAAGTTCCTTATGCATCTGTGATGTTCAGATCTGATCTCTCAACACCTACAGGGAAAGAATGTTTCGTAAGACCTTGATGAAGCTCAATAAATCATATCCACTAAAGGAGTTATGCAATATCATTTAATATGATAACCGGTAAAACACCTTCAGGAATAATTCCTGATCAAACTGTAATTTTGAGAGCCAACACGTCATGAAATGTTCCTAAAAACCTGAACAATGTTTGATTTCATTATTATTCATCACTTGCATTAATAAAAATCAATGATATCCTAGACTTAAATACATAAATCGCATTCAGTTCTCTTGCTCGAATGATTTTCGTCCATCACAACAGATAAATTTCCTGTTTCTCGAACTGGTTCCACTAACTCCAGTGCTGACAGCTTGAGAGAGATCTGACTGCTTCAGCTCAGTGAGATTCAGTGCACGAGATTTACGAGAAAACGCCGAAACTTTCGTAAATACGAGCACGAGCGCGAGGGCGAGGGCGAATTTGACAAACACACACACGAACAACCAAATCAAATCTGCGCGTGCATCGCAGATGAAGGTGACTTCATCGATATATATGGCTGATTAAACATTCAAAGTCTCAGTGGATGTGTCAGATCGGCGTTTAAACACTCACCTTCATTCACGAGCCTCTAAAGTCCGTCAGAGAGCTTCATCGGCGCGTGTCCGCGGAACATAAACATTCAGCGAAGAAATACTCGCTGCCGTTTGTCCTGAGATTGAACGGACTCCTTTTGCCCAACTCAAGGAGGAAAGCTGCTTTTCTTTCCTTCAGTCTCGGTGTGTGTGTGTGTGTGTGTGTGTGTGTGTGTGTGTGTGTGTGTGAGGCGCAGAGGCTCCAACCACCGACGCCTCAGAGAAATACACCTCAATGCCTCCTCATCCTGACTCACCTCACAGAAACCCGCGAATAATACACCACCACCATATAACCCTTCATAAAATATGCTCTGTACCTCAAATTAATAACAGAAATACACATTTATCAACCAGATCTGGTGGACGCAAGACGCAAAAGTGTTCGAACGTTTAAACAAACAAAAAAGTACGTTTTTGAACTGATGGTGGAAAAGAAAAGAAAAAAAGAAAGAAAGAAAGCCTTGCCACCCCAGTTGGCAGCAACGATTTCAAAGTTATGGCAAATTTGACAATTTACGAGCGCGAATCTCCAATGTCCGACTGCAGTGAATTCACTCTGTGCACAAATGGCAACCGTTGACGTTTGAACTTGAGTGTGTGGGCAATTACTTCCGGTGAAAACTTCCGGGGAGAGCCTGCGCGCGAACCATTTATTATTTTTTTAACCATTATTTATTTTTTACAATAACTCACAATTCTGACTTTTTTATTTGCAATTGCGAGTTTATAAATCACAATTCTGACTTTTTCTCACAATAGAGTTTATCTCACAATTCTGATTTTTTTCTTCGCAAATCTGACTTTTTTCCTCGCAAATCTGATATTTGTTCCTCGCAATTCTGACCTTTTTCTCACAAATCGGACCTTTTCTCGCAAATGTGTTTCTTTTTTCTATTGCGACTGCAAATTTATCTCACAATTCTGACTTTATTAGTATTGTGAGTTTATATCTCAATTCTTTTTTCCTCGCAATTTTGATTTTTCTCATAATAGTGAATTTGTCTCACAATTCTGACTTTTTTTCCCTCGCAAATCTGACTTTTTTCCTCACAATTGTGAGTTTATTTCTCTTTATTCTGAGAATATATTAGCCTATATAGCCTACTTGGGACTATTTTTAGAACTATATCTTTGTGGTTGTAGTTATTTTCTTTTAAGTGACATAATTCACAAGCCTTTCACTCACATTAATTTTGCTCAGTGTAATGGATTTGAGTTTCTCTTTTTTGGTCAAAGTTCACATCATGCACAAAAGGGTTTTTGTTAATGCTGATTTTAAACATGCATAGCAATCTTCTGGCAAATTCAGTCATTACCGGAAGGAGGAGAGCGTTGCGGAGATCCATTTCACAGTGACTGAACATAATCTGCTCTGAAACGGGAGCACAGGACGTGTGGTGGCCGTGGTGGGATGGTTCGGGATCTGGGAAACCAAAGGATCCCGCAAACGACACTCATTATTAAGGCATTTATATTAGTGATGTCAATGTGTTCAGAGGCTCAAAGAGTTCTGTTATTTTAGGTCTTATTTAATATTTTGAAAACAGTTTTTATTTTTGATTTTATTTTTTTTTAATATTGCTAATTCTCATTAATAATTTTAGTGCCCAAAAATGAATCAATCACACTTCGAGACTTTGATAAGAACAGTGTTTTTATTATTCGTCCCGTCTCATAATAATGCATTACAGGAAACTACAACATCAAGAATGAGAATAAAGATGCAATTGAACCACCAACCCATTTTAGCTTAAAAACAAGAGCTAAAGATTATAAAACAGAAATAAGAGGGAAAAAAAATAAATGTTTCTCTATATTAATCATAATCTGAGCACAAATAAAGTTGTAATCAAGGCACTTAGACGATCAGATATCCCACAAACCGTACACAGACAGATGGAGCACAGAAATAACACATCAAACATTAAATATCACCGCTCTGTGCTGTGAAATATGTGCAGAGTCCCTGGAAAGCCCCAGAAATCATCATCATGGCTCCTGCCTCAATAAATATACCTGCATAAATAGAGCTGTGTGTGTGTGTGTGGAACTGACGCAGGAGCAGTCATGTGAGAAACTGAACTATATATCCTCAGAGTCACACAACTGCTCTTTACACACACCTGTGGGACGTGTGTAACGCTGGAGCAACACACGACACTCAGACAAACACATCCACAACGCAACACTGAAGCTGAAATACTGCAGTTCACACAGATCCGATCTCAAGCTGCATGAGGACCTCCAAAAACACCTGAAACAATCATTCTCATTCAGTGCAAATATAGAAACATTCATAAATCAAGATTTGTTTTGAAATTTATTTTATATTTTGTATTTTTTTATATATACAAATTTATTTTAAAACTATTTTAAGGCATGAAGAATTTTTTTTTTCAAAGAAAAAACGTTTAAATGTGTCCAAACAAATATCTGCCAATCTCGCTTTCCCTGTGAACGGAGTTGATTTTTCTGACTTTGTTTTAAGCACAAACTCACTTTTGATGCATTTTTTATAAAACAATCCCTTAGTCATTTTGCCTCTAAATGATGTATCTTCATTTAAGAATGTTTAGATATTTGAACCTCGAAAACAAGACAAATACTTTTTTTTTTTGCAGTGTACATTATTTAAATCAATCTTCTATAAACTCTGCTGTAAATGTGTGTCCTTTTTTGTTGTTGAGGAAAATCAAGGCAAATATATCTCTTAGCAAAAACATTCACATACTACAATAAACCTGGCGCTCGTCAAAGATGACGTCCAGCCTCGAGTTGACTCCGGCGCTCAGAACTGGACCGTGTGAGCGTGTTTCTTGCATAAGGGCTTGTCTTTCTTGGAGAAGAAGGTCTGACCCTCCAGACTCGTGCTGCACACCTACAGGACGAGAGACACAGAGACAGACAGAGAGAGAGAGAGAGAAATCAGGACTCAAACGCAGTCACACATCACTAGATCTACTGACTTTATTTATTTTTTTTGATTCCTGTTCGACATTTATGTGTGATACCTGTGTATACATGATGAAAATGATAATGTCGGTGTTGTAGACCTGCAATTATTATTTATTTGTTATTATTTTATTTATCTTTTTTTTTAATCGTTTTCTTTTTTTTCTTGTTTGTGGTAAGAGGGGAAAAAATGTGAAAATAAACAGTTAAAAAAAAAGATCTACTGAAAGACTGCAAATATACATAAAAGACAGTATTTTCACCAACTTTTGTGTTTGTACCCGGGACATTTCTATATCCAATCAAAGCAGTACGAGAGTAAATTCACATGTCAACACCATTTCCTCCTCTAAAACACGGTTTGAAATCGTCACAAACCACCTTGTAACCAATCAGATCAACGTGTGATCGTCAACCAGTGGATCTCTGAGTGAGTGGGTGGAGGCGGGGCTCATTTGCATATTCATAGACCGCGTATACTGAATGAGCCGAGGGTGTCGAGTTACATTCAAGATATTTTAAGGCATGAAGACTTTTTTTTGAAGGAAAAACCATTTTAATGTGTAATTTTACTGATTAAAGATGAGTTTTATTGACTACAGGAGGACTTCAAATAAGAGATCATTTATTGTCAACAAATGTTTATGTAAAACAATCCTAAAAGCAGCTCCAAATAAAGCAGAAAGATGGTGTGGTGTGTGAAAGCGGTTTCCTGAATGTTGCAGAAATGCACTTTCTGATATTATTCACACAATAAATCATTCACTCAGTCACAGATGAGCTCATCTGAATAATATTCAGACTCCAGCTCCATTTCATCAGCTCAAAACACTGAAGAATCATGTCGATACTTTATAAGTTTTCTGAAGTTCACACTTGATAACACGTCTTTGTGGAAACGAGTCTTTGTAGCTATTTTAGGGCATGAAGAGACATTTTTCAAAGACAAAAAAAAACCTTTAAATGTGAGAATTTAGAGAATCTGTATCAGGACAAATATCAGCCAGTGGAGTCAGAGAAATCCCCTGCTTTATTGTGAGCTGTTTGTCTGACACACAGCAGATAACCACACGTAACATTGTAACGCGTAACTCATCGTGTTTCTCCACGTTTAGATGATGGTGCTGGAAAACTGCACTTTGCTTGATCTGATCAAATGTTCAGCTAGAAGGCTTTGGATGAAAGCATCTGCCGAATCACCAGCCAGTTTGGCAGATCACATATGATGTTTACTCACTGTGCTGAGGAAGTGTGTTTAAGACAAATCTGCACAGATTTAGCGCAAATACTCGACTCATTATCGTGATCTATTAAATGCAGCGTATTGCGCCGAATGCGCTAAATACTATTGATAAAACATGAGAAAAAGCCAAATTAAGACAGAGTCAATGTTCAGAAATTATTTGTTATTATTATTATTATAATATTTTGAAAATGTTGTATAGCTGTGTTTTAAAGTGTGTTTGTTGTTAAACTCAAAAAAATATTTTATCTTTAATTATTAAAAAACGCCATTATTTTATATGAAAAAGTGAATTGTATTTTATTGAGAAAATATTTTAGTTTGTCTTCTATATTTTTTTTGATCAGGTCATGTTATACCCTGAAAGAATGGAAATATGTGACAACATGCCCCATAGGTGGGGTACATTACAACAAGAAAGAAGTATATTGTTATTATTCACCTATTATATATATATATATATATATAAAGAGTTTAGATGCAAAAGCCTCTAAATGCCATTTGAAATTTTCTTCTAAAATGATCATTTTTATCAAGCTTGTATATTTAAGTTCAGTAATTTCACTTAAATGACATTTAATAGGTAATCTTCATTGCCATTTAAGTGAAATTACTGAACTTAAATATACAAGCTTGATAAAAATGATCATTTTAGAAGAAAATTTCAAATGGCACTTAGAGGCTTTTGCATCTGAACTCTTCATATATACACTATATATATATATATATATATATATATATATATATATATATAGCTGTGATGTAGTTAATCTGGTTTATATTTTGGCTAGTACAAGTTCTGAATGATCGGTAACTTCATTTATTGGCCAAATTGGCTGGTGAGAGGAAAAGTTCATTTCAAACCCTGCTTTAGAAGTGTGTATTCCTGGTGTTTCTGCACACACACACACACACACACGTACCGCACACACGAAGCAGGTGTCGTGCCAGGTGAACCCCAGCGCATCCAGGAACTTGTCCCCGGCTTCGATGGGAAAGTCACATCCGTGACAGGCGGTGCCGAAGAGGGTGTAGTAATCTAGAGCCGAACACACAGCAGAATCAGGACACCACTCAAACACACACTATATCAGCACACACACAACTACACACTTACAGGTCCTGCTTTTTACTGTACTCAAATATTAAATGTACAACAGTACTGATCAACCTTTAGTTCAGCTGTAGAACAAAACCCTGAAATGTATCAAAACATAATATACAGTATACTCAAAAACAACCTCACGAACCTGAACAAACAAAACAGGTTAACAGAGGGGTTTATGGGTAATGGAGGGGGGGTTTATGGGTAACAGAGGGGTTTATGGGTAATAGAGGGGTTCATGGGTAATGGAGGGGGGGTTTATGGGTAACAGAGGGGTTTATGGCTAACGGAGGGGTTTATGGGTAACGCTCACCAGTCTCGCAGTATGGTTGCCCGTCCTCCATGTGGAAGGTGTTGTTGCGGATCGGCTGCTGGCAGGAGGCGCACAGAAAGCACTGCACATGCCAGGTCTGCTTCAGGGCGTTGATGACCTCCTGTTGACAGATGAAAACAGCACATTAAACTCTCTGTGAAAATACGACTACAACCGCTCCAGAAACTTATCCAGCTCACTTATGCAGATCAATACTATAAAAAATATCCAGGACAAAAAAGAAAAAAAGCACATGTTTTCTCTCATCAAGCAAGTGAAGCGGTTCTGAAGCCCACTAAAGCCATGCGACACAGCCGGTGCTAATTGTCACACATCTGAGCGGCCGCTGCCAGCTCTACCAGACCTTATGATCCCGATTAAAGCTCGTTCCCACAGTCCCACACTCCCAGACAGAGCAGAGGAGGGGGAGGCTAGGAATGATGGAGGAATGAAGCTTTATGGGGAGGGGGGGGGGGGGTGCATTAAGCTGGGATAAAGGGGTGAAAAAAGAACTAAATGTCACTGTTCACACTGATGCTCACTGATGTTTTTGACTGTTCAATAAAAAGCAAAAAAAAAATAAACTTTACAGGGGAAGACTCACAGTGGTCAGAATACACAGAACGGCAAAACTACACAAACTATTTGCAGGTATTCTTTACCTGTTAAAGTGAGCTGGTTGTGATAAACCAGCTATTTTGCATATACAGATTTTTTTTATAGATTTTTTTACTACTTTTTTCACTTTTTTTTTTTACACCACTAAGTTAACCACTTCAAACTTGAATATATATATATATATATATATATATATATATATATATATATATATATATGTATTAGGGCTGTCAAAACGATTAATCGCATCCAAAATAAAAGTTTGTGTTTACATAATATATATGTGGGTGCGCTGTGTATAATTATTTTATATATATAAACACACACACATGCTTGTATATATTTAAGAAATATTTTCATTTATATTCTATATATAGATTTATATATAATTTATATTATATATAAATATAAATATTTTATATATAAATAATATTTTTTTCTTAAATATACTGTACATGCATGTGTGTTTTTATATATATACAAAATAATTATACACAGTGTACCAACATATATTATGTAAACACAAACTTTTATTTTGGATGTGATTAATCATGATTATTCATTTGACAGCCCTAATAAATATATATATATATATATATATATATATATATATATATAGCAAGACGCTTAACCCCTAGTTGCTCCAGAGACGTGCGACCTCTGACATATATAGCAATTGTAAGTCACTTTGGATAAAGGCGTCAGGTAAATGTTGAAATGTAAATGTAAAAATTTAAGTTTTATTTCATATTTAGATCTTTCTGTAATCTAATATTTTGAATATCATACTGAATTTTTTAAAGTAATCTCAATTTTATAAATAATTTATATATCTTAAAATGATAATAAACACAATAAATATCACAGGGGTTTATAATAAATATTTTGATTATTAAAGCGGTCACTGAAATGCATTTAAGCTGTAGTGGCCCTGATTTTAGCCAATTACTGCCCAACAAGACACAGATCGAGGAATCATTCCCAAACCTGTAGGACGACACACACCCTGAACTTTTAAACATGTGTATGAGCAATAGTAGACCGGAGCACTGCGGACTCACCCCGAGCACCTTCTGCTGGCAGCGAGCGCAGGTCGGGGCCAGAAACTGCTCGTAACAGCTCTCGCAGTAAACGCTCCCGCGCTCCTCCACGAAGCCCACGTCCGCCAGCGAGCGCTGGCAGTGGGAACAGATGAACTCTTCGTTGTGCCACGATTTGCCCATGGCCACCAGAAACGGACCCCTGCGAAACACCAGACGCTTACTCAACGACAGACAGGACCAGTAACGGCTCAATCACACACGGTTATGACAGATGAACACGGCTACTGATGAAGAAGAGAAATATGAAATACAAATAAGATAAATAGGTCCAAGTCATTTAGGTATGTATTTGTATGTATAAATTACATGCTGTATTAGCTTTGTTCTATGATTAGCATATATATATATATATATTTATTTTTTATTTTTTAGAAAAGCCTTTCTAGGGACCCGAGATGCAAATTAGCTTCGATGTGCAACACATATTTTCCAGTTTTCGACTGGAATCATGTTTTTTTTTTTTACTGTCCCAATAAACGTATAAATAAAATTAAATACAAACTATTTTTTCAGCTACATTTCTCATTTTAATTTAGTGCAATTTAATACCACCCTAATAAATACTGCTTATATTAAAATATATATGTAATTACTAAAATATAAATACTATAACAAATGTCGGTTTTAACAACAAAAAAACCCCACTATTTTATACGTAACATCCTTGTTACACATATTACACATACTCAACATAGTAATCACAGTAAATTATGCATAATTACATGTAATTAACCCTCAACCAAATCCTAATCCTACTTTAACCCTATAATAAATACATGTAATTAATTAATATAACTCATTACTTAAATATATAACAATGACACCGTAAAATAAAGTGTAACCCAAATGTTTTGCTGATTGTTAGTGCATGTGGGTTGTTTTAACCCAATTTTGGGTCAAATATGGACAAATCCAGCTGTTGGGTTAGATTTATAAATTGCATTTGTTTTAATCCAACATTTTGAGTTTGAGTTGACTTTCTTTATTTAAAGGGACAATGCACATTAATTAACATGAGTACAAGGCCCAACATGTAAATGTGCCAGATTTAGCCATACAGGCTCATTTTCATCTGCAGTCCCTAGCATTAAAACAATAAATACACTACAACAATACAATAAAAATAAAAAAACATGATAAATACAAACACATTATTCTGTATTACGGCAACATATTTGATTTGTTAATAACCAATGTCTTATAGATTTGGTTAATAACAAATCAAATACATTTGGTATTCCACGTATGAGCTGCTCGATAAGAGAAAGCCGACTGTCCAAAGCTACTTTTTTTACATGGTATTTTACAATCCCCTCTTGTAGATGCTCTGGAACATTTGTCCATATTTGACCCAAAATTGGTTTAAAACAACCCAGCATTTTTTAAAGTGTAAAGAACCTCATTGTAAAGTGTTCCCAATAACTGCAGACGGATTAAAGCTGTTGAACAGCACTGCAGTGTCTCTGATGTGTGGTCAAGGAGGAGCTCGGACTCCTTCAGCTCGACCCGAGTGTCGGATCCGTTACACAGACTGCCAGACTCCTGCCGAAACACCCGTGACATCCAAGCTTAAAGTCTCCGCTTTCTGCATTTGATATCGCCGCTGTCTGTTGTTTTCCCTCCCAGCTAATCATCCCATTTGTAACCCGCATCCCCGTCCTCACGTTACCCTGAACCGATCGACATCCACTCGGCTGTTCAACAGTGTCAGGACAGACAAACCGGGATATCAAACATTCTTGGAGCAGAAAATCTCTGAGACATTTGTTTTATGAGGAATAAAAACATTCTGCTAACACTTTACTAAAGGGTACCATTAGTTTTGAGAATTACGAGGCTCTATTTATTGGCATTCCCTCAGCACTCAACAGTGATGCGCGGGTCGCGTTATATACGCGGATACTGCAGATAATGCGCGGTTTAGATGGGCCAAGTCATCCACCTTATTCCCACACCCCATGATGCTTTGGCAAACTTGGCAAGTCTGAACTACCAAGGACGCAAGTCCGAAGTCTGCGTACTTGGTATTGAGAAAAGGCTATAGAGCTTCTCAAGGGGCTGACCTATAATCTTTGAGCAGATTTTTAATTGATTATACAACTTTGTTTTCAGCATAACAGACAAGCTTTTATACCAAATCGAGTTGCAATATTGCAGTATACTCATTATCACAGACCTACAGAATAACAGGAGAATCTGTTTTCTTACTCCAAATGATCTATGACGACGAAGAGAATAAATTATCTGCTTTGTTTTTTTACACAGTGAGTCAATGTGATCTTTCCATGACAGCAGATCATCTATAATCACTCCTAAATATTTATATATGAAGAGTTCAGATGCAAAAGCCTCTAAGTGCCATTTGAAATTTTCTGCCAAAAAGATCATTTTTATCAAGCTTATATATTTAAGTTCAGTAATTTCACTTAAATGACAATTAATAGCTAATCTTCATTGCAATTTAAGTGAAATTACTGAACTTAAATATACAAGCTTGATAAAAATGATCATTCTAGAAGAAAATTTCAAATGGCACTTAGAGGCTTTTGCATATGAACTCTCCAGATCTAATTTCCTCCTTATGAATAAAAACAGGCATTATATCGGATACAGACCCAAATATAATCTCCTCAGATCTCCTTTCCCAACTGTAGGGGGAGCCGAGAGCAAAAACTCCCTGGTGTTACTTTAATAATAATCATAAATGTGTCTCGAGCAGCAGATCCTCATATTAGAGTGATTCCTGTGACACTGAAGACTGGAGTGATGATGCTGTGTGTGTGTGTGTGTGTGTGTGTCTGACCTGATGACCATGTTGCAGTGAGCGCACATGGGTGTCCGTGTTCCCGCTGGGATGTGTTCGGCTCTCTGCACCAGCGAGTCGTCCTGGTCACTGGGATGAGCCTGAGGTTTGGGTCGATCCGGCCCCTTCGCGGGCCCTTTGCTGACCCGTCCCGTCTGCGGCGCAGGTGCACCTGCTTTAGGAAGCCCTGATAATCAAAGAGAAAGAGATTTCAATCTGCACGACCCCTCGCTGAACCTCACCCACAACAGCGCCTGTGTTACGCAAGACCCAAACGGGTAATGAGATCGCCCGCTTTTGTGCGCGGCCGTGTAGCGTGACCGAAGGTGATGGAAAGTTCTAGTTAAGACTCATGAACTCTATCTCTTCTCGTCGGACCATCTGCGGACGGGACATCCACACCAAAAACAATGGATCGATTTACTCAGGACGGATGGGGGAGAAAACAACATTCCCAGAACTGGAGGACACACCTGGCAAAATAACCACCCGTTTCAGGGAGTCCTTCTCCGAGAGGTCAGAGGTCAGCGAGGCACAGAGCGGCTCATTCAGACGGTGCTGGAATCAAAGCCGCGGGTCACAGAGCATGTGCTCCCTTGATTTACGCGTAACGGAGGAAAAACGAGCCGAGTGAGTCTGTGCTGAAGCTCTCAGGCGTCTGGAGGGAAACTTCTTCATTTAACATAATAATGATGATTAAAAGGGCTGTGTGTAGCTTCACTCGACTAAAGCAGAAAAATACCATGTGTTTACATTAAGGAAACATGCGGAGTTCACACACTCGTTCCTCTGAAAAACACTTCTACAGCCGGTTATTTTACGCTGGAATGCGTGTTTTTGTTTTGGTCTGTGATTCTGCACACTACTAATGTTCATTGTCCTGATGCGTGTCTCAAACTGCCGACCTGTGTGAGCGTCGAGTCTGAGGAGGCGGGAGAAACAACAATCTCTGGTTTCTGAATTTGGACTGCAGTACCTGCTTCGACCACTAGTTGTCATTCTTACAGACTTCACTATATATATATATATATATAGTGCAGTTTGCATTAAAATCACATCCAAAATAAAAGTTTAAATAAAATGTGATGAATCGCAGAGCAAGTTTTTAATTAATTTGTATATATAAATACACACATATGCATGTATATATTGGAAAAAAATTGTTATTTATATATAAATATATATATATATATATATATAACAAGGCCTTTAAAAATAAAACTCTGCCTGACTCTATGGGAATTTAACATAGGGGTGTCCTGGCTTGTATTTTAAGTGAGGACATTTATTTATTTATGATACATTATTCATACACAAAGAAAATTGGTGTCCTTAAAGGTTGGATTTTTCCTCACTTTTTTAATTCAGTAATTAAGATTAATTTCCAAAAGATTATTTTTTATTCCTCTTTTAAGGCAACTTTAGCATGGGTGTCCTAACTTATTCACATCACTGTATATATATATATATATATATATATATATATATATATATATATATATATATATGAATATCAACATGAAACATCGATCTCAAAAATATAAGCTGGAAAATATGCGATTGTCCAACAGAACTTCAACTACAGATGATCGGTGAGAGGCAGCAGGTCAGAGGTCAGCTGAATCACAGATTTATCCTGCAAGTCTGCTGGAAGAATCGTCACATCCTGAGACTGGAGTGAGATAAGACGAGCTCTTCCTGTCAGCTGAGCGCCTGTAGGAGGACGAGGAAACGCTCGATATATCCGTCCGTCAAACGTGTGTGTGGGAACGTGCGGTAGCAGATCGCGAGGTCAACAGATGAGTGCTCTTCACAGTAAGAGTTGAGAATGAGCTCCATTAATTCAAATAACATATATAAAAATGAATATAAATAACCAATACATATAATTATTCACACACGATCTTTTGAATTAATTAAATACTTATACTATATATACATATATATATATATATAGTATTGATATAATGTATTTAAATATTATATATAATTTATAGAATTTCATAATTAATGACCAAAAAATGAAAAAAAAATCACTTTAATGAAAAAAATAATAAATCGGCAAATATTTCATACATGTATATTATAACAAATAGGATTTTAAATAGGATTTTTTCATAAAATGTTTATAATATTAATCATTGTTCATTTAAACATTTTAAAATATGATTTTACAAATAAAAAAATATATAATGCGTATATATAATGTATTTAAGTTCGTAATTAATTTATATTAATAATGTATAAGTTTATAAATAAAAATGTATCATTTTAAAAATCTATAATATATAGATGACCAAATATAAAAAAGAATATTTTAAATGTATAGTTTAAACATTTATAACATTAATAATTGATCCTTTAAATATTTAAAAATAAAAAAATATATACATATTAAATATTTAAAGTATCAATTATTATATAGATTAAACTTATATACAATTAAATGAATGATTCAATTATTATATCAATTGTCAATTAATATATCAATTATTAATGTTATAAATGTTATATATATAAAAAAGTTTACATCATTATTATATATTTTACACATTAACTAAGAAAGTAAGAAAGAAAGAAATCACAAACAATTGTTGTGAAGGTCTAATCCCATTCCTATCACAGCACAGCATATTGTTGTCCTATTGTTAGTTTAACTGTGTCTATTGCTCTCCGCATCTCCGCTAAATGATGAAATGAACAGTATAAACCCCAGCAGTGTTTCTGAGAGAAACATCAGGACGCAGTTTCTCCGAGAATTGAAGCCCATGTGTTATCCGTCTGGAAGCAATCGCTGCGATGAGCTTTAATGGAAGAGATCCTCTACTGATGAACTCCTGCTCGACCCGACCGCTGACCCTCAGATCCAGACGAGCGTCTCAGATCCAGCGCGCTCGCCGTCCTCGGGTCATCCGGTGCAGGCTTTATTACTGCGGACGTGCTCTCATTTACAGTCCAAATATAGAAACATTCTTACATCAAGATGCATTACTGACGCAGATATCATGTCTTGCTTTCTGGGGTCATAAATCAAAATAAAGTGAGTTTTAGCTTAAATTATCTGCCAATGCGGTTAGAAAAATAATGTTATTAAGATTATTTTAGCATTTTTTTAAGCTAAAACTCACTTTATTTTGATTTATTACCCCTGAAAACACATATCTTCATTGCACTCCTCTAGTAAATGCAACTTGATTTAAGAATTTTTACATATTTGGACTGGAAACGAGACAAAAATACAAAGTAGCCTAAGAAAATCATTTTTTTGCAGTGTGTGGAGGCGCTCCAGCAGGTTTACTCACACACACACACACACACGTATATAACACAGAGGTACCTGTGTTCGCCGTCAGCACTTATGAGCCCAGAGAGGGGCATGATGGGTAAACATGAGGCCTTCCTCTCCACATACCGACAATAATGATCACCTGATTCAACATCTACCCTCCGACCCGCGAGTAAAACCAACACCACCTCTGGTTAGTCCGTGACCGCGAAGAACACGTGACCGAAGCGCTCATCATCGCTCAGGCTTTCTGGTGTGTACAGCCCATCAACTCAAAGCTTTCAGATGGAGCAGTGCAGTCTGCCCTCTGCAGGACACACGAGGAGCTGACACGCGTCTGTGAGTTCATTAAAACTGAAACTATTCAAAATCGACTGCAGTCATTGAAAAAAGCTGATATAAAATAACTTACAATTGGAATTGTTACACTTAAACTAAAAAAAAAGGGTTTTTTCTTAGCTCTCCTTGGCAACTTACTGAAATACATCATATTTTATAAAACAATTTATATTATTAAAAACTTAATGATTGGTTGATACACACACCCACACCCATATATATATATATATATATATATATGTATGTATATATATATATATATATATATATATATATATATATAGTTTCTAATAAAAATGTATAATGTACTAATTCTTCAAAAGTATAAGTATAGTAGTCACTAAAAAGTATAAGTATAATAGTAACTAACAATTTTAGACTATTAAACCTGATTAAAGTATAATAATAATTAGGGCTGTCAAAACGATTAATCGCGATTAATCACATCCAAAATAAAAGTTTGTGTTTACATAATATATGTGGGGGCACTGTGTATAATTATTTTGTATATATATAAAAACACACATGCATGTATATTTAAGAAAAAAAATTATTGATATATAAAATATTTATATTTATATATAATATTATATATAAATCTATATACAGAATATACATGAAAATATTTCTTAAATATATACAAGCATGTGTGTGTGTTTATATATATAAATAATTATAAACAGTGCACCCACATATATTATGTAAACACAAACTTTTATTTTGGATGCGATTAATCGTTTTGACAGCCCTAATAATAATAATAATAAAAAAATAAAGCTATTAAAACCTAATGAAAAAAGACAAGAGCACATAAAATGAGTAAAAAATTAAAATTAAAATGAAATATTTCAAAATAAACACAATAATAGATTATAAATAACAGTAAAATCACACTGAATGTAACATAATATATTAGAATATAAAATAAAATATTATAAAATAATATTCAATAAAAAGTTGTTATTGTAAACAAAAACCATTACAGACAGACATACACATACTAGTATTAAAATGAAAACTGAAAAATCTCAAAAATAAGCTAATTAAAAATAATAAATACAATTAATAAAGACTAATAAATAATACAAAATTAACGCAGCAATAGAGCCAGATTTGACTGAAGGTTTCAGCTGAAATGCTTGAGATCATTTTTGAATATACAAATATAAATTGTACCCATGTACTATAAAATGACAAAATATATATAATCGTGTAAACTGCTTTTACCTTTTAATTTATATCCGTCTTCTTTGAGGAGATGTGAGCGCATGCAAACGAGTATTTCTGTGCAATATGACGTGTCTGTTCACGTTGCACTGGCTTTGTCTGTATCGTTTTTGTGTTGTATTGATTATCATTTTGTGTTTTCAGAATTCTACTTAAACTGCATTTATTTAAATCAGATGTTTAGTCTGCACTGGCTTCGTATAGTGACAACACAATGAATCCACAGTTAGACGGGATGTGTCCTGCCGGAGCGGGTGTGTATGGAGCCTCACCTGTGGTGTGTGCAGACTGCCAGCTCGGGGCCGCGGGCGGAGGGACACCGTTGCCCTGTCGAGGAGCTCCAGCGGGACCTTTGCTCATAGTTCTGACTGAAGACGTGGCATGAGAGCTGGACTGAACCTCCTCTACGGCCTCGCTGGAGACACACAGAACAAGCACTTAAACATCCAGCCGGATACCATCAGAACCTTCCCTCGCGGGTCAAAATCCAGACCCCAAGCCAGAGCTGTGTCCAGAAAGCTTATTTTATTATGATATTTTTTTTTACCTACCTTTAAATTACTAGATTAAATCAATAAATAATCAATAAATAGTAATTTAAGCACATTTCTCACATATTATGGTCTGTTACTTTTCTGTGGTGTTGTATCCAATGCAAACACACAATCCTGCATCACAATCACAGCAGCGACACACACACACACACACACACACGTTGACCACCTGGAAACACCGACAGCAGAACCGTCGACACACACACACACACTGTAAAATTAATTTCATCAACGGAGAGCTAACATACGGCCCAATTAAACCCCAAATCTTTATCGATCACCACACGGAGTCTATTAAAAACCAAAACACATTCTGTTACTAGTCTATATTAGTCTAATAAACAAATAAGTGCACACACACACTCAGCTTATTAACAAAAACATCATATTAATGTTTTATAATGCTTTATATTTTTGTGGAAACTGATACATTTGATTTTTCTGGACTCTTTGTCGAATTTAGAGTTCTAAAGAACAGCATTTACTTGAAACGGAATCTTTTGTAACATTATAAATGTCTTTACTGTCACTTTTGATCATTTTAGATGTAGCCTTTCTGAATGAAAGCATCACTTTTGAAAAGTAACATTTAAAAAAACACACAGATATGAAGCAGCTCAACTGTTTTGAACATTGATAATAATCATAAATGTTTCTTGATCATCAGATCCTCATATTAGAGTGATTTCTGAAGGATCATGTGACACTGAAGACTGGAGAAATGATGCTTTGATCACAGGAATAAATTACACTTTACTGTATATTCACATAGAAAACAGTTATTTTACATTGCAATAATATTTCACTGTTTTTACTGCCTTTTTTGATCAAAAGAGACACTTTAATACAGCACAAAGTGCTCAAACTTTCATCCCATCACTAATTGACTCGACTTTGCCACTAATATGAAAGGCAATGCAGTGCTGCCCCCTCCTGTCCACTATCAGAACTGCGCCAGCCTGTGGCAAACAATGAAGGGGCATTAAAGCGAATAGATGCATTAATATATAATCAGCCCTCGGGTTTACAGAGTGCTCTGATTGAAACACATTTCATTTAGTTTTGAGGGTTCTTCGGCTCCTGAGGACAAATGTGCCGATTACTAATGCATAGAGGAAGCGAAGGAGAGAGAAATACAGACAGAGGGACACGTGCCCAGAAGCTCATATCTGTTATTTATCACTAATATAAAACACTAGAAATGTTCAGATGCTCTATAAAGGGCGTCTCCAATGACTGATCAACCGCTGAGCTTCATTAGTGCAGTGATACACATATAATTACAGCTCTATCTGCTTCATTAGGGAGAGACAGACAAGGCAAATGGCCAAGAGTGTGTTTTAATAATTCTTCAATGATTCTCAGATGAATAGAAAGTTCAAAAGATCAGCATTTATTGGAAAGAGAATCTTTTGTAACATTATAAATGTCTCTTTTGATTAGTTTGAGTCCTTGATAAATACATTTAGTTTCTTTCAAAAAAAAAAAAAAATCTTATTGATAACAAGTGTTGAAAAGTACACTGTATATAAATGCTTCTTGAAAACAGAATTGAAGCTGAACCATTAAAGCAATCGCCGCTTCAACAGTCACAGTTCAGAAGAGGAGAGAGAGAAGAGACGACACACACCAGATGAAGAAAGAGGAAAGAAAAGCTTTATTGAGCGATGAAAGAAAGAGGAGAAACAGAGGCAGAGTCACACATGCAGAGGAAGCAGACCACAGGACCCTCTTCACACACCCGTCACATGACTGTTTCTCTGGGATTGACAGGTGTGTGGATATTTGGGATTTGGGATGGGAAGGTTTGAGCGGAGCGTCAGGCGGATCGACTACATGTTAAGCGCTCGGGCCGAGACCCCGTGATGCCAGTCTCTCAGCTTGTTGTACTGAGGCCGGAGCAGCTCTGGGTCCACTTTATTCACTCTGACACACACACACACACACACAGAGAGAGAGAGAAGGACAGAGAGGAAATAAACTGATTACACAGCTGGAGTCAACAGTGATCAGTTTCAGAAAGCAGGAGGACAGTGAGTGAGGGAAACACCACAAACTTCAGGATAACCTCATAATCCATCAGAAACACCAACCACTTCAGAGAGGTGTGTGTGTGTGTGTGTGTGTGTGTTTAGCGCTCTAGTGTCAGATCAGTGTATCGCCAGGACCGTATCAGCACCAACAGATGTCAACAGATACACACAATATTTTATAGTTAGAAATTATGTTAATATCGTTACAATTTTATAAATATTTAGAGTAAATTTATAGTAAATATTGTTAAAATTGTTGAATTACATATATTTGAACTATTATATATATATACATAATACACAATTTTATAATCTTATATTTAATATTTATTCAATTTTTAATTAATATAATACATAAATATAATATTTACATATTTCTAAATAATATATAAATATATACATATATTTTGTTATATAATACACACAATGCATAATTTTATTATTTCATTTATTTATTATTTATAAATATAATACATAAACATAATACAGTATTTTTATTTATAAATATCATTGAAAATACTAATAATTAGGGCTGTCAAACGATTAATCGCATCCAAAATAAAAGTTTGTGTTTACATAATATATGTGGGTTCACTGTGTATAATTATTTTATATATATAAATCACACACATAATAACCCTAATAATAATATTATTAATTCTATACAATTATAATAGTTATAGGTTTATAATATTAATGAATAAAAAACACATATATATATATATATATATTACCATATAATCCACATAATTGTATAATTTAATAATTTATATTTAAATAATATTTTATAGGCTTAGTTAATAATAATAATAATAATAATATACCATATTTATAAATGTTGTTTTTAATAATAAAAAAATGATAATAATAATAATAATAATATTTACATATTTATAATAATATTTATATAAAGTAAATAAAATTGACATATAATCCACAATGCATTATTAAAAAAATATTATAGAATTTATAAATATTATATGTAATTTTACTAGACTATATTGCGAGAGAAGAGAGTGAATAATCAGATCTGATGGAGACGCAGAACTTACTTCTTTCCAGGCCGGTTCTCCTGAGCTTGATCTAGAGGAGAGAAGCAAGAAAGACTTTAAATAATAATAATAATACGTTTTATTTATATAGCGCCTCTCAAGAACTCAAGGACTTTACACAATATTGAGCGTTACAAATATAATCAGGATAACGACATGAACATGATCATATCACATACAAAAGAAAACACGAGTAAGGATCAGAAATACATGCAAAGTGAGATATTTCAAGCCTTTATTTGTTATAATTGTGATGATTATGGATTACAGCTTATGAAAAGCCCAAACTCAAAATTAGAATATTGTGAAAAGGTTTTCATTTCTGTAATCCATAATCATCACAATTATAACTAATAAAGGCTTGAAATATCTCACTTTGCATGTAATGAGTCTATATATTAGTTTCATCTTTTAAGTTGAATTACTGAAATAAATGAACTTTTGCAGGATATTGTAATTTTTTGAGTTTCACCCGTACACAGTTAGTGAACGACAGCTGGTGTGTAGTTGAGCGGCTCGTACCGTTCTCTGTGCCGGTGATCTGTGCCAGGATCCTGAAGGAGCGTGACTGGGACGTGCCGGTGCGCGGGTGCCAGTCCTCCGTGTCCTCCATCAGACGCTTCTTACTGGAGTCACTGGGCGGAGGCACATGGTTCAGCTCCGGCTCCGACACGGGCTTACGGGCCGTTCTGATACACACACACACACACACACGATACATCACTAAACATCCAACACAACAACAGCTGGATATAAAACACTGGGATCGGTTTACCTGGGAGGAGTCTTTCTGAAGAAAAGACAGAAATCAAGAGAATCAGAGAAAAGAGATGGAAAATCACCCCATAATTCATATTAAGACTGTTTCTACTTACTTCAGAATACTCTGAGGTCCACTATGGAAATAAAATGTCAAGAAAATAGTGTTATTATATTTTATATTTATATATTGGTGATATTAATTATGGTTGTTATTATTATTAGTGGGGGGAGGGGTCACCAAAAGTTTATTTAAATTCTGCAGGCAAATGTAATCTATAAATACAGAATATCTTTTAATTAAATATTATAAATTATCCCAAATATTAGTCATTATAAGTGCTGATATTCTACACATTAAAAAGGAAAATATTTTTATTGAAAATTACCTGTGCTCTTTTTATTATCAGATATATTTTTATGTTTTTATTAATATTTTTGAATTTGCTTCAATTTATTTATATTGTAATTTTTTCTATTATACTTATTAGGGCTGTCAAAACAATTAATCGCATCCAAAATAAAAGTTTGTGTTCACATAATATACTGTATGTGGGGGCACTGTGTATAATTATTTTAGACACGCTTGTATATATTTAAGAAATATTTCATGTATATTCTGTATATAGATTTATATATAATTTATATTATATATAAATATTTTAGATATAAATAATATTTTTTTCTTAAATATACATGCATGTGTGTTTTTATATATATACAAAATAATTATACACAGTGCCCCCACATATATTATGTAAACACAAACTTTTATTTTGGATGCGATTAATCACGATTAATCGTTTTGACAGCCCTAATACTTATATTGTTATATATTAGTTTTAAAGTATTAGTAATTATGTTCTTTTTGTCAATTTTATGATTTTTTTCAATATAGTTAATTTTAGCAAATAAAGTCAAAATAAATGAAAATGAGAAATATTGGCAGCTAGCTGAAATATATGTATATTTTATTTCAAGTAACAAATGTTTTATGACTTTAGTTGTTAGTAACCAAACAAAGTGGCAAAAAAAGTGAATTAAAAATATTTAAAATTTAGATTAATTCATAAAATACTTTTTTTATTTAATTTAAAAACGATTATTACTATTTTATTAGACATTTTTTAAGTCAAGCCTATAAGACATTGAGCTTGAACTGTACCGACTGCTAACACTAGATGGCTCCACGGTCTCGAGTGTTTAACTAATGTCCACTTCCTGCTAAATCTCTCTCATCTGAAACAATGCATGTGGAGGTAAATGTCACCGCTGCTATTTATACAACACACAAGAGAATTAATCCCACTGCCGTGAATAAACACACACACACACACACGATGATTGACAGCAGCACATGATGAACACTAGCACACACTATCCTCATCTAAACCCCTCTGTGCAGCACTAGAGATAGAGAGAGGGATCATGTGTGTGTCGCTGGGTTAGAGATGGTGAAAGAACACACACACACACACACACACAGATACCAGAACAATACTGCATCTATTACACTAACTTTGTCATGGGCTCCTCCTGTAGAGAGAGAGAGAGAGAGAGTGTTTCTGTTTGAGAGGAAATGAATAACCAACACACACATGCAGAAACTCACACACATGCATGCAGAAACTCACACACACATGCAGAAACTCACACACACATGCAGAAACACACACACACACACACACACACACATGCAGACCGAAAAGACACTCACACAAGTACACAAACGCAAGAGCAGCACGTTACGTTGAATTATTATTCAGCTCGCTAGATATAAACATGTTGACCATATCTGACGCTAGTGTATAAAAAACTATCTTTCTTAAAAATAGAGAATATATACATGTACGTCTAGGGTCAATCTCTTCTCGTATTCCTCGTTTATAAGTCACTTTGGAACATGTGCTAAAAAAAGAAAAATAAATATAAAACAAATAAAACATTTTAAATCATTAAGGATAAAAGATTCTGCTAAAATAAATAATTCTACATCTATTTTAAGTCACTAAGGATAAAAAAAGTTGCTTAAATAATGAAAAAGTCCATTTTAAAAATGTATTTTAAGAAACAAAGGATAAAGGTCTTCTGAATAACAAATGAACAAATAAATAATACTATATTTAAAAAACCCACTAAGTATTAAATATTCTGCTAAAATAAAAATAAATCTACATCTATTTTAAGTCACTAAGGATAATTCATAATTAGTCTTATTATTTTTTTCATAATTTGCTTGTTTTAAAGATGTTTAGATATTTTACAGTTAAACAAGACAAAAAAAAAATCCCATAAATAATAATATGCAGAGTTAAGGCCTGCTATAGCGCCCCTTACAGCATTCATACTGTAAGTTTCAGGCATCACACACACACACACACACACACACACACAGAAGAGCCTGCGCCTCCATCAGTGGAGTTAATGACTTTAATGCGGGTCTGAACTCACTCCGGCTGCTGATGTTAATTAGTGGAGTGTGTAAACGCAGCTGGAAACTCTCGCAGAGGATCTCACACACACACACACACACTCCTGCCGAGACAGATGCTAAACACGGTAAAAATCATTTTTAAATAATTACAGCAACAGTTTACGATGAGGACCCATTAGTTAGTCCTAGATAAGATGGATGAATCATTTGTTAATCTTCGTTAACAAAAATACCACTGTTGATCGTTAGTTCATGTCAGCTCAGGGCCATTAAACAATATTATGTTGAAATTAACATTAACGAGGATTGATAATAGAAGCGTTTTTCATTTAACAAATGGAAAATATCTTTCAAATAAATTAAAAAAAATCTATAAAAATAACTAATAATTAAATAAAAAAGTTCATTTAAAATAATGATCGTTATTAAAAATAAAGTAAATTCAATCAAAACATAAGTAACTCAACTATAAAAATTCTAAATCATTTTACAAAAAATATAAAAATAACTTTAAAAAGAATAGAAATCAAAATAAAGCAATTCATTATAATTAAAGATCAACAAAAAAAACCTAATAAAAATAAATGGTAATTAAATGATAAAGTTAAATTAAAATAAATTATTTGTATTAAAAATAAAACACTTACTAATAAAAAAACTAATACTAAAACAAATACAAATCATAACTGTTAGATTAAAATTTATAATTATTATTAAAATAAAAAAACACAAACATAATATTTTATATTACTAATAAAAACATGTATAACTAATAAAAATAACTAATAATTAAATCATATAAAATTTAAATAAATAAAAAATGATTAAAATAAAATATTTAAAAAAAACATGAAAAACAATGTGACCATTAACCGACACCGGAGAGCCGTGAACGTGCGAAGCTGTTGTTCAATTGCACTGATAACTTACACAGCCTTGATAATTAAGAGTTGAAGTAAATATTATATATATTATATATGTATACACTTTTTCTTGTTATATTTTTATAATGAATGAATTGAGGAATACTAAGGAGGTTGATGTCTAACTTTAAAAAATGAGTGTCGTCCCGGGTCAATCAAGACCCGAGGTACGCGTTAAAGAGTTAACGTTATTTAGGCATAACGATCCCTTTAAGACAATCAGGACAAAGGAAGAGAGGATCTCTCTGGATAATCCATCAGCGTTCCTGGGATTTAGTCTGTCACGGAAAAAGGTTGAGCTGTTCTTCCCTTTTTCCTGTTGACTTCACCATCACTGGGATTAGGAAGCTCATAATAATATATTATGAGGAACGCGTCCAAAACGAGGAATTAACCGCTGCTCGTTCCTCTCCTCCTGTGGTCAGGATCTCAAGCAGAGTGTTTTGTTTATCCGAGTCTCAGCATGTGGGACACACAGTTTACATGTTTACTAGGATCACTAAAACCACATGAGAGGGAGCGCACTCGGGCCCAGACAGACTCATTACCGCTTTACGACTTTTCTTTGATCTGCTGTTGACTTCCAAGTCAAAACTAAAGTGAGTAAATAAAACCCATCTATGAAAACAACACCACAAATGGTGAAGACATGAAAAATGTGCTTTCAAACTAAGACATTTCCGAAGAAAATATATATAAAAAACAAGGTTACACGCTAAAATTTAATACTTCGATTTAAATAATTAAAAAAATAAAATAATTAAATTCATGTATATAAAAAAATAATAAAAATATAAATATAAAAAATATATATAAAAAAAATAAAATATAAAAATAAATATAAAAAATTATAAAAAAATAAAAATAGATACCACCAATATATATATATATATATATATATATATAATTAACAAAAATAAATAAGTTTTGCAGTGTTCATTAATTCTTGCAAGAGTACCACATTCACATTTCCCTTTAAATAATAATACTAATAATTATAAAAAAATATATATAAAAATGAATCTAAAAAAAGGTTTATAATAAATAAATAAAAATAAATATGAAAACAACACCACAAATGGTGAAGGCATGAAAAATGTGCTTTTAAACCAAGACATTTCCGAAGACATAAAGTAAGGTTACACGCTAAAGTTTAATACTTCAATTTCAATAATTAAATAAATAAAATAATTAAATTCATAAATAAATATTAAATAAAATAGATACATTTAAAATATATTTAAATTTAATCCCACTGCTGTTAATAAACACACTAAATAAATAAATAATATTAAAAAGTATTTAAATAATTAAATTAATAATAACTAAATAGTAATTATTAAAAATAAAAATAGATACCAACAAAATATATAAAAAATGAACCTAAAAAAATTAACCAAAATATAAAATGAACCTAAAAAAAGTTTATAATAAATAAATAAAATAAATGAAAATACTCATCAAGAAACGCCTGTTAATGAAAGGAATAAGTGATTCTGAGCTTGTCAGTACAGGGTCACTCGCTCAAACCATCACTTTTCTCCCAACGCCCAACTTTCCCATGCGCTCCCCCACAGAGAGCTGTGTGTGTATTGTCTAGCGTTCCAAACATCCCGTGGACTGAAACGCCCATCCAAAAGCATTTCAGCACCAAAAACAGCATTTGTGTCAATTAAAAAATGATGTAACCATCCATAAAGCACTGTTTACACGAGCAAACTCAACCAACAGCCATTACGTAATTAACGATCAGCAGAACTCATCTGTGCAGAACAGTAGCCTCACTTCTAAAGGATTATCTAGACAAATAAGACACTGTGGAATTCATTTTAAGAGCTTTAACCCAACCACAAGTTTTATTTTCCTTATTTTAAACCCAGCTGCATTAAACACGTCTGTTTTCAACCAGGGATCTCTGGAGAAGATAATATATATATAATCTTCATAAAGATGTGTAATAAGTAGCTCGTTCGTTGCAACAGCTTTGCAGATTTGCTTGTGTTTTGTGTTATTGTATCTGAAGCTTGAGTAAAGGCTCCGCCCTCTTCTGAACGGGGGCGGAGCAGCAGCTCATTTGCATTTAAAGGGACACTCACAAAAAACGGCGCGTTTTTGTTCACACCCAAAATGGGGTAAATTTGTCAAGCTGTCAACAAATTATGCAGACATCACAGATTTAAATTATGTATATCTTGTGAAAAGGGGCATAATATGTCATCTAAAGAAAAGCGAGGAAGAGTAAACGAAGGAAACAGAAGTATCAAGAACTGGAAGTTGATTGGTCAAACATACCCGTTATGATGTTCCCCAGTGCCTTTACTCTCCAACAGGCCACGTCTTTGGCCCATGGCCACCTCGCACGCGTTCACGTTGGAGTAGAGGTTGATGGGCGTGTTGTAGACGGAGGGTTGAGGGACGACGGGGGCCGGAGGGGGAGGAGCCAGTGGAGCTCTCGCCGGGGAGGAGGAGCCAGAGGAGGAAGTGGAGGACGAGTTGGCGAAGGGGGAGCGGCCAGAGGCGGGGTTAGGGGTGGAGCTAGATGAGCGGTGGGCGGAGCCAGAGGAAATGGATGACGAGTTTGCGGAGGGGGCGGGTTTAGGGGCGGAGCCACCGAGTGGGAAGGGTGGTTGAGGCGGTGGCGGCTGGGAAGGAGCCGCTGGAGTGAATGCAGAAGATGCGGAGGGAATCGAGGCTTTGGGTGCGACGGGCGTCAGGGACGGGCTGACGGAGCGAACCGTACTAGCGGCCCCGCCGAAGGGCCGTGCGGTTTTATTGTACGCGTTGCTGCCCGGGGCGAGACTGGCGGCGGCTGCAGGCGTTTGGCTGATGGGCACAGGCTTAATGATCTCCAGTGGTTCCTCCTACAGGAAGTGATGAAACACATGCAGCACATGCTCACGTCACAGCACACGCATGCAGGAGCCACGCCCCCTCGTTACAGCCTTAACGCACACTAAACTTAAAACGCTGAGTTGTTTTAACCAATCCGTTGGGTCAATATGGACAAACCCAAACGTTGGGGTAAAAATAACCCAGCATTTTTTTTTTTTTTGGAGTGTGGTTGCAAATCTAATTTATTTGATTTAATCAAACCTTTTAAAATGCAAACATTGTCAGCAGAACTAATGTCAACATTAGATAGCATTGATCATTACATTAACTTAGTATTGTGCATTTCCAATCCGAAATTTGTTAATTGATTTTTTTTCTTTTAAATTTCCAAAGTTATACGTGAATATTAGAAATATTAAACACGTATATCATAACAATTTAAATATTCCCCACACAGCAAAAAAAAAGTTATAAATGAAATAAATATTACAAGAAAATACTATTTCAGTTTTCATACTTCAAAATTTCACGCTTAATTCATTCATTGTGTGTTGTTTCTTTGCAATCATTTGTGAAATTGACAAGCAATTAATGAGAATATTGTTTCAAATTAAATTCTACACCAACTGTAATGAGGGAAGCAGAAATACTCTTCAGTTCTTCAGTGTCATGCAACAGATCAGGCATTTCAAACATGCTATACACGTCACATGCGTGTCCCAACCAGGCGTGATGCTAAGCTATAAACCTCACCCGCCGCAACAACTGATTTGGATCCAGACGTTTTATTGATTACCTCAGTTATAATCTGTCACACTCTTAGAAGAAAAGGTTCTATATAGAACCTTAAAAGGTTCTATCAGCGCTACATATTTGGAACCCCTATAAGGTTCTATACAGAACCCTTTTTTAAGGGTTCAATAATAAGAACCCTTTAGGGTTCTTTGTAACCAGGAAACAGGTTCTATATGGAACCTTTTGGGTTCATTCATTATCATTTGATTATGTAATTTCCGGATTTAATATTTTATATTAATGACAAACATCACGACCCTAAAATGTATTTATGAATGCATGTGAATGATCACAAAATGCATATAATTATATCATTTTATGTAGTTAATCAATATCACACGAAGAGTGCCATTTCAGTTTTTCTCCTCCAAAAATCAGCATGATTAAAATGTGATATTAAGGTATGACAACAGTTTAACAAACAATAATTTAATTACAACTACAAAATGTTGCAGAATAATGTAATATATGAATGAATGAATAATAGCCTATAAAGAACCTGTGCATCAAAGGGGTTCTTTCTTGTCATTATAGAACCTTCTTTAGCATAAAAGGTTCCTAGGAGTTGAGTAAAGAACCCTATGCTTCATATATAGAACCCCAATGAACCCCTTTTCATAAGAGTGAATGCTTTAGGAGACCCCGCCCACAGTGAAATCTAATTGGTCCAAACTCACCATACGTTTAAATATGTTCTTAAAGGGATACTCCCCTTTTTTTGGAAATAGGCTCATTTTACCACTCCCCCAGAGTTAAACAGTCGAGTTTTACCGTTTTTGAATCCATTCAGCCGATTTTCTGATATTTAGAAGAATATCAGTAACCAGACAGTTTCTGGTCTCATTGACCTCCATAGTAGGAAAAAATATACTATTGAAGTCAATGAGACCAGAAACTGTCTGGTTACTGATATTCTTCTAAATATCAGAAAATCGGCTGAATACATTCGAAAACGGTAAAACTCGACTGTTTAACTCTGGGGGAGTGGTAAAATGAGCCTAATTTCAAAAAAAGTGGAGTATTCCTTTAACTCTTTCCGTGCTATTCACAAGCAATCCGTGTTTTCAGAGTTATACAGTAGGGGGCGCTATTATGCATCTTCTGAAAGAGTACGGAATCTCCAGATCAAAACACAGTGAAGAAGAAGCAGAAACGAGCGATAGAAGCATCGCTGACGCACATGTCAAACATCTCAATCATCAAACTGCATAGAAATCAAAATTGTATAGTGTTACTGAATGAAATGTTGAACCCTTAAAGGGGGAACGGCTGTGAAGCTTTGAGATGTTGATGGACTCGATCATCGATCTGAATCTTTGACAAAGTCTATATTTTGGCATGAATGGAGAACATCGTCAGCTATATGATGCCTTATAACAAGTTATTTTTGGAGGTTAATTATCATCACTTTATTGTGCATTTAAACACACTAAGCCAGTATTTGATACTGGAAATGCACCTAGTTAGGACACGCATTACTTTTAATATTATGATTATTTTGAGGGTACATACCTTTGGGGTCTCCCTTTTAGCGACACTGGAAGATCTGCAAAGACAAAACAGATGTTTAACATTGATGGTAAAACACAATGCAATACTGAATGAATTAAAGTCAGCATGTAAATATGTAAATAATGGGACTAGTTTGACAGAGACTCTTGATATTGTTTGAATAAGGACTCTATTCTGGCTGCCATTCAAACAAACTGCAGCTCCCACTGTACGCTACATTAAACGGGCCATAAATAAAGCAGAGAGCAAACTGTGGCATTCAATCCCAGCATCCCCTGCCATACGAGGCCAGGCAGGAATAACTACACACGCTGTCTTCACGGTGTAAAACAAGCTCAGTCTCTGAAGAGCCGTAACGCTTTAGTATCTGAAGTGACTTATGAGATTTCCAGAGGAATCTTTAGGTGGTTTGGGAGCTCTTCGGTGACTTGGGGAGCTTTCACATCTGTAGTTCGGTTCGTTTGGTCTGCATCAAGGGCGAAAAATGATACTTTGAAGCATTTTCAGGCGTTTTGGTTCCTTTACACACCACACTGATTGCTCTGGTCCGAATCAGTTGATGAAACAAACGAACCAAAATACAGTCACGTGACGACATCCAGAGTTGTCTTGTTGGCCGATGTTGATGTCGGCCAGATGCGTCATGAACGTATTTCGTTCAATCTGGCAACACCAGCCACCAGTGTCGCACCGCCGCATGAGTCATCAAAACTAAAAGCAGCATGAGGTCGACAACGCATCGAGGAGGCGTCGTATGATCATTTAAATGAGCTTTAAGACAAGGTCGGTGAGGATGGGAAAAATCTTGCATTTCTGTGCAAACTTTGCCCGCCATAAAATAATTGCTGTAGTGGTTGTATATGGGCTGTGACAAAAAAAAAAAAAAAGCTTGAGGCAAACTAGTTCATTTTCTGGAACCATGAACTTAGTTCAAAAATTGTGAAGTATGAACTATGAACTGAACTAGTTCATTTTAAAATTTGTGAACTGAACTTTTAACTAGTTCATGTAGAAAGTGAACTTTCCCAACACTGGTCAGAATTAACGTGTTGGAAAACTCCACAGATCTAAGCCCCTTTCCCTGAGCTGTTCGCTAAACAAAGCGAAGATTTCGCTGTTCTTCAGAGTTTTTGAAAGCTGGGACTGAATGTAGTCATCAGACCAAATTTCTATGAGGCTCTGCACCGCCTCACAACTCCAAGTTGGTCCGTGCAAACCCAACGTATACTGGTCCCAGTATAGCTCATAAACCCAGTGTTTCGATCGCTCCCCGGTGGCTGGTCCCAGTATAGCTCATAAACCCAGTGTTTCGATCGCCCCCGGTGGTTGATCCCAGTATAGCTCATAAACCCAGTGACTAGATCGCCCCCTGGTGGCTGGTCCCAGTATAGTTCATAAACCCAGTGTTTTGATCGCCCCCTCGGTGGCTGGTCCCAGTATAGTTCATAAACCCAGTGTTTTGATCGCCCCCTCGGTGGCTGGTCCCAGAATAACTCATAAACCCAGTGTCTCGATCGCCCCCCAGTGGATGGTCCCAGTATAGCTTATAAACCCAGTGTCTCGATCGCCCCCCGATGGCTGGTCCCAGTATAGTTCATAAACCCAGTGTCTCGATCGCCCCCCAGTGGATGGTCCGAGTATAGCTCATAAACCCAGTGTCTCGATCGCCCCCCAGTGGATGGTCCCAGTATAGCTCATAAACCCAGTGTCTCGATCGCCCCCCAGTGGATGGTCCCAGTATAGCTCATAACCCAGTGTCTCGATCGCCCCCCGATGGCTGGTCCCAGTATAGCTCATAAACCCAGTGTCTCGATCGCCCCCCAGTGGATGGTCCCAGTATAGCTCATAACCCAGTGTCTCGATCGCCCCCCAAGAAAACAGCTCCGATCATGTTGTTTCAGTCATACTTCTTTGATATGTTGATATGACAACGACAGCAACAACAACAACCTCAGGTTTAAGGACCTTTTTATATAAAAGTAAGTTTATGTATCTGGCTACTAGTTTACTTTAGTTTTTTCTTGTAAATACACCTTTAACCCAAACTAAATTAATTACAAGTTTAAATGACTTTTCTGACATACTCCAGTTCTTGTTAAGCACACTTCACATGCATATTCTGTGCACTCTGAGCCCTTTTGGTGGGAAATCATATTTGGTTTCGTTTGTGCAGCAAAAGTGTGTTTTCACTTTAATTGAGCGTGAGCAGTGCAGCAAATATACGCCCAGCTCACGCTCGCGGTGTGAAACTGCTGTAATGCAAGGAAAGGTAGACACCGATCGAGTTTGTGACCATGCATTCGCACAAATACGATCACGTCACATTTGAACTTGCACAATTAAAAAAAATGGTTGCATATTCCTGGAGCCCTGAAACAATAGTTAAATCCAGCCGTGTTCCCATCATTGTGACCCAAACACAATCTGAAAAGCGACTGTGTCAACAAACCTCTAGTGAAAGTGCATCAGGGTTTGTGCATTTGGAGATGTTTTGTTTTTCAGGAGACGTACTTTATGTTCTGTTTTATCAGCGCATTCTCGTCACACCGTCTAGACGGCTTCATTCGTCCTCATTAATCAACATCACATCCGACATGACCTCCACATTCCTCATAAACAACCTCCGTCCTCAAAACAGGCGACAAACAGGCCTTCGCTTCCTACCAAACTGCGGATTCGTTCCGCATCCTCAATCGCTTCCATATTAGGAAAGCCGAGCAGCTTCTGCAAGGCCGGTTCCTCCGTGCCCGACGGTCCTAATTATGTTATAATAAGGAGCAAAGGTGGAGTGCTGGGAACACTTGCAGAAGGAAGTTAAAGGCGCTCACACACAGAGCAATAATCAACACTCATGGGGACGAACATGAACAATAGAAGAGGCGGAGAGGAAGATGATCTATCTTTAAAGAATGATCCTGCTTCCTCTACCACTGCATTTAGGTCATATATATTGTTTTGGTTTATTAAATGGAAAAAGATTATAATCGTTACAAATCTATCCTATATATATATATATAATTATATTTTTATTATATTTATAAATATTTTATTATATTATATTCTAAAAAAAAAACAAATAAAATATTTTTTTTGGGGGGGGGGGGGGATTTGAATGAATCAGGATCATTCTTCAAAGACAGATCTGCAAGTTGACTGGACGCTTTCTCTCAACTGGTTTTATTTAATTTAATGTTTTTTTTATAGTTTCTTTTCTTCCCCAATGGAAGAGAATTATGATTACGAAGTAGGCAAAATAAACTAAAATACAAAAATAAAATTCAAAAGTATAAATAAATAAATAAATACACATATACGCACACACACACATATATATATATATATATATATATATATATATATGCATATATATACACATATGTACGCATTTTAAAAGAACACAATGAAAGCGAACAGGACACTCCAGGAAAAGTGTTCACAAACACGCTGTTTTGCCCCAGGGTTTGATACTGACGGGACACGCTGGGAAAAATGCAGGCGGCGGCGAAACACTCCACAAGCCAAAATAAACAAAGACTCGTGACGTGAAAATGAGACGCTGCTGTTTTCTGTATCAGTCACCACTTAAACACCCTTTCCAATAAATACAGTTAATTTTCTATATTAAAATAATAATGACAACAGACTAAGCAAAATAAAGAATAACTAAAATAAAAATAAACAAAAAAATATAAAACTAAAAAAAAATATATAAAACAAAACAGTTAAACTAAACAAAACAATAAATATATAAAAGCAAAAACAAAAAATAAAAACAAAATAAAAGCATAAAATTCAATATGCAATAAAAAACAACAGAAATAAAAAGTAAAATAAAAACATAAAAATAAAAAACAACATAATAAATTAAAAGATTTAAAATTTTAAAATAAAATAGAAGAAAATAAAATACATTAAAATGGCAACACAAAATAAAAACAAAACACTAACATACACATAAAAAACACAAAAAAATTAAAAAGTAATAAAATTAATTAAAAAAAACGTAGAAATAAAATAAAATGCACAGCAGGGTTTCCTCATATCACACACATACACAGACACAGATGTTTGATAATGTCTCTGGCATACGGGGAGCCTGAGGAGGAAGAGGAGTGAACGACAAGCTGTTATTCAGCTTATAAAGCTCTGATGTCAAATACCTGCGTTTCCATCCTCTCACAGAGAAAATGGCTTTTCCTTTCACGGCCACAACTAATATACACCAAACGACATTTCAAGAGATTCATTATCAGCTCCAGAGGGATCCACTGCAAATGGACTCGCAAATAAAAACATCATATATAACAGGATGAAGTGATAAATAATATGCGGAATAGGGAAGTGATTATACAGGCTGAAATGTTTGAAACTGAATACAGAGTGAAACTTCTTCATCTTTACTGACAACATTTTTATGTTGAAAAGTGCTGATGAAGTATGATTGTTTTTGATATTATATAACTGTAACCATTTCGTCTTTAATTTAATTTAATTTTTTTATTTCTGCTTTTTGATGCAAATAAAACAATAAAGACAAATAAATTTGTGACATTTAATATAAACAATTTAATAAATAAATATTTAAAAAATTAATAATAATAATTTATATATTGGCAATGTAATAGAATGAATATACATACCATACAAATAAAATTAAATGAAACAAAATTAAATAAAATATAAAATAAAACAACATAATAAAATATAAAAACAAAACTGTTGTCAGCTTGAGAGCATTGTTTTTGTTAGTAGCTAATAGTGTCGCAAAATAAATAAAAATATAAAATGAAATATTAAAACATAAAATGAAATACTAAATAAAACAAATATAATAGAAATAAAATAAACAGAAATGAAAAAATATATAATATTAAAATTTAAAAAACAAGTCTTTTTGATGCAAATAAAATAATGTAAAGACAAATAAATTTGCCACATTTAATACAATTTAATTAAAAAAATATTTTAATATTTTAAAAATAAATAACATACTTTTTTTATAAAAATAAAAAAACTAAAACATGAAATAAAAAATGAAATATTAAACAAAACAAATATGAAAGAAATTAAAATAAATTTAATTATTAAAATATTATATTATTATATTAATTAATTATAATGATATAATATTATATTTATTAATTAAATATATAATATTATATTAATTAATTATAAAAAATTAAATAAAAACGTCATGATGAAATGAATGGATACCTCAGAAAACAAAACAATACTGATCAATCTCTAAAGTTGATTAGGTCAGACGTGAGAGCGAGACTGGGCAGAAAGAGTGTGTGTGAAGGGGAAATGAGCTCATGCACGAGGCCTGTGGCGTGAGCTCGGGTCAGCAGCTGATGTGTGTGTGATTGTGATGAACACCGGAGCGGGTGTGCCATGGAAACCTCATACACACACTTCACATCGAGCTTTCCAGACTACGCCTCAGAGACACACGCTATCTGTGTTTCAGCTCAGAGACTTGGAGAAGAAGCATCATCATGTGAATTATCATGTGTACTGGTGTAAGAGTCTTCCCTAAACAGAGAACACGTACAGGACGATCCAAACATTACTCCATTATGCTGGATCAGGTTCATGCCTTCAGCTGAAGAATGAGCAATCCTGGCAAAACTAAACAACGGAGGGTTTCATACAGAATCACCTCATAAAATCAGTTCATTAAAGTGATGCATTAGTGTGTGTGTGTTAATGGAGCGATTACACCGTTAAAGCAGGAACGTTCAGGAGCGGCCGAGACCATCTTTTATTTTTAAACGCTGATATTATTCTGTGTTTCTCAGGATCTGCTTCAAGCATGATTAAAGTCATCACGAAATAAAGATTAACACGTTTAGCACATCGTTCATCATTCAAACAATGAAATGTCACATTTTTATTTACTTTATTTTCCTTGTCACCTTTGGCTTTCGGCTTGCTTAGTTGGGGACAACTAGTCTAGTGGCTTAGTTTAATACTCAACAATAATATTGATCTTCTGCATTGACACCATTATATGAGAACTGAACTGCTGCACGATGACATCACAGTTTTCTCCAGAGAGGCTATATATATATATATATCATCAGTGAACTGACTTAAGATGGACTGTGACGCTGTTTTCTTGTAGAAACAAACTTTGTTTCATTATTTTCCTTTCATCTCTGTAGAAAGCGCTATTTAAATAAATGTGACTTGACTTATAACAAATTGCATTTTTATTTCATGTTTAAATGATGTATATTAGGGTTAATAACATTCATCGGTCACTCCACCAGCACGGTGTAATGAAAAGCAGGACTTAGTTGATTTCAGAGAGAATAAGCGTGTGTGTGTGTGTGTGTGTTGGGAATCAGAGCGGAGCGAGAGAGGTCAGACACGCGGTCACTGGTCTCCCTGTGTCGTAAAGGTCTAAAACACCAACTTCTGTTCTGGTCAACCGTTCCTCTTAACACCCACACGCTACACTTTCAACACTGGGTTTCAACAACTATTTCTCACACAGACGACAGACCTTCTGGTGTTCTCCATGAATGGAAAAGCACAACCAAAAATCTCAACTTCACACAAACTACAATTTTCATGCACTTTAAGAGCAGGTGATACACTATTTAGTTTTTTTTATTAATATAATATACTATAATATAATATAAAATACTATAATATATAAAACTATCATATATATATATATATATATATATATAAAATACTAAATTAAAAATATATATATATTATATATATATATATATACACACACATATATATTTATATAACATATTTATACAATAAAAATATATTTATATAAATAAAATATATTTATATAAATATATTTATACAATAAAAATATATTTATATAAATAATATATATATATATATATATATAAAACTATTAACAACAAAAGTAATATACAAAAAAAACATTAAAAGTAATACACAAAAAATAAACAATAATACTACTAATTAAAACAAAATATTAATAAAAAAAGAGAATTATTTTTTTAATAAATAAAATTAAATTAAATTAAATACACATTCAAATAACATATAATATAATATATAAAGCTATCATATATATATAAATATAATAAATATATATAATAATAAATAAAATATATATATATATATATATATATATATACACACACACACATATATACATATATATTTATATAATATATTTATACAATAAAAATATATTTATATAAATATATTATTTATACAATAAAAATATATTTATATAAATAATATATATTTATATATTATATATATTTATATATAAAACTATTAAAACTATTAACAACAAAAGTAATATCCAAAAAAACATTAAAAGTAATACACAAAAAATAAACAATAATACTACTAATTAAAACAAAATATTAATAAAAAAAGAGAATTACTTTTTTTAATAAATAAAATTAAATTAAATTAAATACACATTCAAATAACACAAGAAAACAAACAGGTTTTTCCATCTCTAATCTGTTAAATTACAGGTCTATATAAATTAATATATTAATAAAGAGTATAGCCATTATATTGTGAAAGTATTTACATATGTCAAAATAAAAAAAAAAATGTGCACAGTAAATGTAATAAAACAAATAGTAAAATAATAAAATAAGATCAAACAAAATAAACAGGTTGTTCCATGTATTCTAATCGGTTTGATTCTTGGTCTGTATATAAAATAAAACACAATCGGTGATCTTGCCTCATTGGTGATACACTTGTACCCCTTTTGCAACAAAAAGGTTTTCATGTTTGATCAAGTTTTCGTGGATTTGATTTGAGAGCCGAACAACAATCGCCTTTTCGTCAGTGGAAATGCATGGAAAGGTTCTAGATTGGGTGCCGTGTCGACGGAAAATGATATTTGATGATCAGGAACAGACAAAACCTACTTTCTTCAGCACATACCCCTCAACAACAGCCGTCACAACCCTGAAGCTCCTGAAGCTGCTGGGCCGCAGGTTTGAGGACAGAAGAGAGACAGACAGACAAACACATGAGCCGCTGCTCCTGCAAACCTGTCCCAAACCTCAGGCGCCGCTCTGAACACATATTTTAAACAGCACTTTATGAATACGGTCTGGAAACATCCTTAAGAAAACAAGGAAGGGGAGCAACATGTGGTCTGAACGAATTGAAGAAGTTGACGCAAAACAAAACGTCGAGGGCAATAGATTTATCCAGTTCATTCAACACAGCTGGGGATGATTGAAGATCTCAAGAGACAAAACAGAGAAAGTGTCACTTATACGACAAGAGTGCTGATTTCAATCGCTCGTCATTTTCAGACTGACAGACATGCCGGATCAGATCGATCTGGATTATGAGGAATTACATACACTCTCATTACATACACTTTTGTCCATTTTAGGTGCTAATATGTACATTTTAGGTGTTGATATGTACATTTCAAGAGCTATTATGTTCATTTTAGGTCCTAATATGCACATTTTAGGTGTTAATATGTACATTTTAGGTGCTAATATGTACATTTTACATGTTTAAATGTACTTTTCAAGAGCTATTATGTCCATTTTAGGTCCTAATATGCACATTTTAGGTGCTAATATACATTTTAGGTGCTAATATGTACATTTTAGGTGTTGATATGTACATTTCAAGAGCTATTATGTTCATTTTAGGTCCTAATATGCACATTTTAGGTGTTAATATGTACATTTTAGGTACTAATATGTACATTTTACATGTTTAAATGTACTTTTCAAGAGCTATTATGTCCATTTTAGGTCCTAATATGCACATTTTAGGTGCTAATATACATTTTAGGTGCTAATATGTACATTTTAGGTGTTGATATGTACATTTCAGGAGCTATTATGTCCATTTTAGGTCCTAATATGTACATTTTAGGTGCTAATATGCACATTTTAGGTGCTAATATGTACATTTTAAGTGTTAATATTTACATTTCAGGAGCTAATGTGTCCATTTTAAGTGCTAAAATGTAAATTTTAGGTGCTAATATGTCCATTGTAGGTGCCAATATGTCAATTTAGGTGTTAATATGTACATTGTAGGTGCTAAAATGTACCACTAAGGTACATTTATGGTACAAAGTATGCAGCGTTTGGGTACAAAAGTGTACCTTTTGAAAAGGTACAGCCCCAGTGACAGCTTTTGTACCTTTTTTTTCTAAGAGTGTAGCAGTGTTTGTGTCCGAGCACATTTGATACGCCGTAATCGATAAGCAACATTAAACAATCAGTTCATCCAGAAATTGTTAATGTTTATGAATACTGTTAGATTTATCTGAAAAACAAAGCGTTGTTAATTCCAATTGTATTTATCAATGCTTGTAATTTGCTTAATTTTTTTCATTCCCCTACAAAATCATTCTCAATATATCTATCATCCTTGGTGTAAACGGGCCTGAACTCCTGTAATGTGTGTCATGTAAAAGAGGGATGAGAGCAGTGCAACACTGGATGGTGAGGTTTAGAGAATAACTCTTCTCAGACTCTCAATATCTATCCTCAAACGTCTCAGAAACGATCGAGAAGCGAGTAACGGCTGAGGTGAGACCTGTACCACGCTGATCTGGGATCTCAGAGCAAACGCTGCGCTCTTAATGCGATGTTATCTTAATAGTAAAGCTTAAGTGCTGTTTGATGGCCTTTGCAGACACACTGACAAATGTTCAACAGCTATAAAAGACTTTAATGGGAGATTCCAGAGCTCTTGCACAATCTCTCTTCCCTAAATTTCCTTTCAAAGGGCCCATAACTCCAGAATATGAGCCGTTCCTGTCGCTGCACTGAGAGAGCGGCTTCGTTTCTGACCAACTAAACCTTAATGAAATCTACAGTACATCCCCTCCGTTTTTAATTAATGTGTCTATGGTCAACACACATTTACTGGAATAAACCATGCAGAAATAAACACACTGTCATCATTTACTTCAGCCACTCACAAAGTAAATCTTGCAATGAAAATAATTGAAATGGATAAGGTCCAGCTGCAAAACTGACCAATAAAGCACCAAAAGAGGTTTTTATATTCCAGGACATCTGAATGCATAAACTTGTGTCTGTGCTCCACACAAACTTCGATTTATGGCCTTTTCCGGAGCTTGAAAGCCTTTATCCGCATTCGCTTTTACTGTATATAAAATTAAAACATTAGATCTCTCAATCTAGAAATTTGCATGAGTTTGATATAATGCATTCCTTGAATGCAACGCAAGTCACTATGGATAAAATCATCAGCCAGAATGCATACATATCATTCATCTAAAAAAGAAGAAAAGGTCTGGAATGACATGAGAGTGAGTAAATGATGAGTTACCAATGCACTAATCCGGCAACCCAAGGCTGAGTGTCGGACACTGATAACTGATGATTAATGAACTAAACTGCAATTAAAGATTCAGTGGCCAGGAGCCTCGACATGATAATCAGAGAGAGGCCATCAGAACGAGCTGAAGCACCAGAGCCGGTCGATCCCAACATCTTGACTGCATTAGATCCTGCGTGTCCCGTGATGGGAAGACACAAACCGGGCCAAGAACTGCAATAACCAAACAAATCTTCTCCTCCGAGGCACCGCTGTCATATTTACACAATCCATGATCGTATCTGGACGACCATCAGTTCGCTTTCAGTCAAGTCAACGGAATGGAGTGATTCATAATTTTATTGTTTTTGAAAGCCGCTTCTGCTCACCAAGGTTGTAAAAAAGTGAAATATTAATACAATTTTTAACTGCTGATTTTTATGTCAATATATAGTAAAGTGTAATTTATTCCTGAATTTTCAGCATCATTACTCCAGTCTTCAGTGTCACATGATCCTTCACAAATTACTCAAATATGAGGATCTGATGATCAAGTTGATTTGTTGATTTTTGATTATTACCAATATTGAAAACTATTATATATATTAAAAACCAATATATATATATATATATATATATACACACACAACTAATATATATATATATATATATATATATATATATATATATATATATATATATATATATAATTAATATTTTATTTTATTTATTTTTTGGTATTTTTTTTAGGAAAAAATTATCCATTTTATTTTTCAGGATTCTAGTTCAAAAGAACAACATTTATTTTAAATAGAAATCTTGTGATATTATAGTTTTTACTGCCACTTTTGATCAGAATGTGTTTTTTATAAATATCTTTTTTCCTTCAAAACTTTCTTAGCCAAAACTTTCCACAAAAATATTAAGCAGCACAATGGTTATTAACATTGATAATAATCATAAATGTATTTTTGATCATCAGATCCTCATATTAGAGTGATTTCTGAAGGATCATGTGACACTGAAGACTGGTGTAATGATGCTTTGATCACAGGAATAAATTACACTTTACTATATATTCACAACCACAATTTTACATTACAATAATATTTCACTATTTTTACTAAATAAATACAGTCTTGGTGAGCAGAGGAGTCTTACATGCTAACATGCACAAGAATATTCCAGCGTCCGCCCCAATTTGGTGATTGCGATTCCAATCTGCCAGATATTAAGACTTATTTGTCATGTAATGCAATATACATTTACATCTGCATGTCCAAGCCAAACGTCTGGGTGCCATGAGACATTGACAGCTGAAAGTCATTGAAGAAATAGTGTGTGTGTGTGTGTGTGTGTCTTACCTCAGCAGTGAGAGGTTTAGGTTCCCCGTACAAGCTTTGATTTTGTTCTGGGCTTCCAGGTGGGTCATTCCCTCTGTGGCGATGCCATCGATAGACACAACGACATCCCCGACGCTGATCTTGGCTTTAGCGGCCTTTCCTCCATCTGTCAGCTAAAACACAAACAGTTCAGAAACAAACTTCTACACAACCCTAGACGTCTAATTCCATCGCTATATTCTTGCGGAGCTGAAAGAGTAATTGATTTAGAACAGCATTCATATGCAACAACACAATATTCCTTCTATCAGCTTCTGTAGAGATTCTCTTCAAACTAAAGGCCTTGCATGTATTCTTTACACAAAAAAAAACAGAATGCACTGCAACTATAAAGACTTTTTTTGTTTGTTTTTTTCTCCAAGATGACTGAATCTAGAGAAATGCATGTTATATTTCATCCAATACCACAAAGTACAAATTGTGTAATATATATTTTGATCAACTAACTAAACAACTAGCCTAACTCATTTCAATTTCAAGCATTATTAAAGGCAAGTAAACACAAAAAGAACAACAACAAAAAAAAAAATAGCAATCGCTCAAATAAATACAACTGAACCGAAATACAAGTGAAATTAAGTGTTTTAAGACTTCCAGGTATTCAGGTTCAGAAACTGTGATCAAATGTAAAATAACACTGCAGTTTAAAAATAAAATATACTTTACAAATAAAGTTACATAATAAAACTTATGTACATATTAGCACATGAAATGTACATATTAGCACCTAAAATGGACTAAAGTTTACCTTTTGAAAAGGTACAGCCCCAGTGACAGCTTTTGGCGATCACACGTTGATCTGATTGGTTACAAGGTGGTTTGTGTTTTTGAGACGGTCTTTGGTTCAGGAAATACTCAGTAATGCTGTCCACTTATCAACTTACACATGGTGTGTCTTAAAGCGTATTAATAACACCACATAAACAACATTAAAAGCTGGATTTACACCACAGAGGGACTTTAATAAATGCTTAATTTCATGTTTTCAATTAAGTTGCAGTGCATAGTCGATAAGACTGATATGAAGTGAACTGGCATGGAGCCTCTGCGGCGCTCGATGTGTCTGAACAAGGACGACTCATCTACAGGTGTGCATTAGAGGCATTACGCAACCATGCATGATGAACATCAGTCATTCATCACGCTGTTCTCTTCACTTCACATCTGCTAGGCAACTAACTCACCCAAAGACACTACCCCTCCCGAGTCAGATTAAGACTTGCTCTGCTCTCGCCCGACAGCTTCAAAACAGCAATTATGATGTGCAACTGATGAGAGAAACACTTCAGCCCTGAAGAATCAAGGTTTTTTTAGTTGAAGGGGTTTAGAGCACAGGTGTATTTCCTTCAAGAGGTTGAATTGTGATTTATTGTTTTCTTTAAAAGACTTAGTGACAAGTAATAGTCTCTCATCTTGAGCCTATACTGTCTACAATGAGGAAAAATGTGGACTGAATGGAGAAATTCAGTCATAAAAAGGTGAGCACACAGAAACTCAAAGGAAAAAAATTTGTATTAAATCATAAATCCAGAAAAATTTAAACGAAACAACAAACATTTCATAGGGCTGTATTATTGCAAAAAAGGTAATAATTTTATTAAGTTGTTAAAGTTTTATGAATTAAATTATTTAGACCTGCATTTTGAAATTAATTTGAAATATAACTAAACCATTAAGATTGAATCGAGAAAATAAATAAATAATAAAAACAAGGAATTTGAGAAAAAAATTAAGTTTCTTATCCTTAACTAAAACAAAAATTAAGATGGTTGCCTAAAATGATAAATAAAAACTAAAACTAAAATAATAATAAATTAAACCTCAATAGATCTTATTGAAAGACAAAAGCACATAACGGAACAACTAAAAAATAAAGCAATATGATGCAACATGAAAAATAAAAATAAAAGCTATTTCCACATGTAAACAAAATTTCAATTAATTAGACATGGTTTTTGATTTCTAATTTTTTTTTTTGATTGATTTTTCTGATTAATCACATCCAAAATAAAAGTTTGTGTTTACATAATATACGTGGGGGCACTGTGTATAATTATTTTGTGTATATATAAATACACACATGCTTGTATATATTTAAGAAATATTTTCATGTATATTCTGTATATATATTTATATATAAATAATATTTTTTCTTAAATATACATGCATGTGTGTTTTTTATATATACACAAAATAATTATACACAGTGCCCCCACGTATATTATGTAAACACAAACTTTTATTTTGGATGCGATTATTTTGACAGCCCTAATATATATATATATATATATATATATATACACACACACCATAATTTGGGGGTATAGGGGGCAAAAAGTATTTCATAGGGCACTAAGAAATGACATGTATGTTGCATTATTCCAACTACAGAACTAGGTCACACATTTAAACTCTGCCCTACACATCTAAGAAAGCACCTCTGTGAGTTAGTCAGGGTCACACACACACACACACACACACTCAGCGCTCTGAGTCATCAGGTCAGCAACAACAGCCGGGCCTCGAAGCCTGAACCCAATTTAATGGCCCAAGGAGACCCGACAGAGCCGAGGGGTCTCCTCACGCTACACTGATGCAGACACACGTGGAAGAGAGCCGCTCAACATTAGCACGGGTCCCAGCAGCCATTTCTTTTATGAACGTCATAAACCAAACCTCAGTCTCATAAAGCTAAAGGCAACAAGGATCAAATCCCACCGCAGAGGAGAACTGCACCCCAAATCAAACACAACATCTCACAGTTTGCCTTTATGTTTCCCTTCACAGGGTTTTATCCATCATATTTCTAGCAGCTTTTTCAAAGTGAAAGATTAATAAGTTGGGCTGAGTTATGATGTGTGACAGGAGAACTCTCACACGTAGGCCTACATGTTTCATTCTAAGAGAAAATCATCGAATAAAAACACACATACATGTATGGATAAATAAAAAAATAAAGGTTACAATTTATTTCGATAGACATTCTACCAACTATAAGTAACTTTTCAACTACATGTCAACTAAGTGTCATTAGAGTATTAGTAGACAATAGTAGACTGTTAGGTTATGGTTAGGTGTTAGGGTTCAGGTTAGGAGAACAAGTTTACTTGTAGTTGCTAAGTTACTTACAGTGAGTTAAATGTCTGTTGGGGGACCAACAAAATAAAGAGTTAGCAGATATTAAGCTGACAGTCTACTAATACTCTAATGACAGTTAGTTGACATGTAGCGGCAAAGTTAGTTAGTTGAATGTCTAAAGTCGACTATCAAAATAAAGTGTTACCAAAAATAATAATGAAAATAAATAATTACATTCAACCTAAAATAGTTATGTATATATGAATTTGATATTTTACAATATAATTAGTTAAATAAAAATATATTTTTATATGTAATTATTTATATTATACAATTTCACATGAATAATAATAATAATAATAACTTTTAATGATTTGTGATTACATTTTTTTTTTGGTTATTAAAACTGAAAGGCAGC
The DNA here is from genome assembly GCA_038021265.1 of Cyprinella venusta. Taxonomy (NCBI): domain Eukaryota; kingdom Metazoa; phylum Chordata; class Actinopteri; order Cypriniformes; family Leuciscidae; genus Cyprinella; species Cyprinella venusta. The sequence goes on from CM075882.1 coordinate 28,433,833, forward strand.
ATATTTTTGATAAAAGATTAAGAAAAACATTTCACAGATTATTCACATATTCAAACTCATAATAAGACAAATAACACCAGAAACCGAGTCAATACTCTTATTTCCTGCTGACCTTTTAATGAAACAAACAGGACAAATATCTGTTGTTTGGCCCGAACGCTTCCCAGGACATGTTTGGCAGATCAGCGCCTCTGTTTGAGACGCTCGCCTCGTCCAGGATCAGCGCTGTTTAACGAACGCTTAACGAACGGTTGCTCAGATACAACACCACAGCTCTGCAGACGCTCTCCTTTTATAGCGTCTGAGGGTATCACGGGCCACAGCACACACACTTGTGCTGAGTGTGTGTGTGAGAAAGAGAGAGAGAGAGACACACACACATACACACTGTCTCTCACTCACACTCCCTCATAGGGTCACAAGTGCGCGCACACACACACTCCCTCACACACACACAGGCACACACACAGGCACACACACACACACACTAATCAACACAACATCCACAAAACAGCTCTCAGTCCCAGTTGTGGCATTATCACGGAGCAGGCCTTGATCTAAACGTTCATGTGAGCGCCCGAGACTCGCTCCGTCTGAGTTTAAAGCGAAGAGGAGCAGAAACGAGAGAACGGTGGCTAAAACACCAGCCATGTGAATGATGATATCCGTATACTTTTTTTTCTAGATGGCCCCACTAACAAGCAATGAAAAGACTGCTCGCTACAGGCAGCAGAAAATGCTGTTCAATGTGTCTGCAGAATGTTCAACTGTTAAATGAAAATAGTAATGAAAAGGCAAACATTGTAGGTTTAAGTGATTAATGAAATGAAAATGAAAAAGGAAAATGCTGTTCAATGTTATGTCCAAGCGTTTAATGCATTTGTAAAAAAAAACTAGCAGGACTTTTAGGCTGATTTAGCTGTTGCTACTGGAATGGTGGGTCCATTAAAACTCATTCAATCATCAATTAGCTTTTCCCAGTTTATTTGTCTTCACAAGTAGGAGTAGACATTTCTAGGTGGTAATTGTTGGTTCCTAAACCCACAAACAACATAAAACCATTACTAAATTACACACATTTGCAAATCAAACCATACATCTCAAATCAACTTATAACAAATCAAAAATGTATAACAAAAAGAAAATATACATAACCAGAATTCAATATAACATATTGATACAATCCTTTTAGCTAAACAAACAAAAAGAGAGGAACTTACATTTTCAACCACACAACAATTCCACAAAGAGCATGAACGCAGGAATGAATGGGGAGACGGTCTCAAACAAGCTGAGACGGAAGCCTGATTAATCAGTGACAACAGGTGATCTCATCTAAACTCCATCAGCCAATCAGATGACAGCAGAATTTTCTACACATTAGTATTGAAAATTTCAATATGATGGTTACGAGTCAAATGAAATAGTGAGGAAACTGTTAATGTTATGAAATGTGTCAAATGAAATGGATATGCTGATTCTTCATAAAATTTCATTAAATGTGTTTTAACTATCAAAATCATTGAATAGTCTTAATTGCCTGCTGTTTTTCATCATGTGGGGTAACCAACCATATTCAATTCTGCAGTAAATTCAAAAAATAATGTCTGTCAATTTTGGTTTAGATATAATTCATTGGTATAACATCAATAAATGGAAACTATATCTACACATTTTAAATCAGTTTTATAGATTATATGAGTAAAAAAAAATATGTAATTGCTTTATGAGGGTGACACTGCCATTATAGATAAAAATGTATTTAACATCATTTGCAATAAATGAAAGGACACATGAGTATATCATTCTTAAACAGTTCAATTAATTACTGATACTTCTTTAAATATAACTTATGTAAAGGAAATCTATTAATTTTAAGATAAATTACGGTCGCCCCAAATGACTTTTTTAAGGTCATTGCCCTATTCATTTGAGTTTAGCACTTAAATATCTTTGTTTGAAGTTTTCATACACATGCATGTGTGGACTACACTCCAAATGTTTAGAAAATAGACAAATATATTATTATTTCAAGTATTTTAAAAATGGGCCTCTCAAAGGCCTTATACGTCATTGACCCATATCCGTATGGGGATGAGAATGATCACAGAGGAGCAGTTCAGGGAAACTGATGAAGAGAAGCACCACATGTTGTTATCGGACATGAGTTATGCTGAACCAGACAGAATAAGACATTCATCTCAGTTGGACAGGGACGCCAGCCAAACGCTTCCACATGCGCCGCTCAAATTAGCTTCATTAGCCACAATCAAACACAAATCAAATTAAGGTGAAATTGTTTGATGATAAACCCATGGATCATCATTAACCGCTCTATGTGAACTGCATGTCAAAATCTGCAAACGTATTTTCCAAACAAGACCGAAGGCAAGTTTCCATTCCTCTTGTGTACAATACAATATATCATGATCATAATCAATGTATGATGAACAATAGCGATCGGATCGACATTAAAAATGCATCATTTACTGTTTTTGTGCTTCAAAACAGGTTCAAAGTGGATCTACAGTACTAGTCAAAAGATTTTTAATGTTTTTAAAAGACGTCTCGTCTGCTCACCAAGGCTGCATTTATATGATTTAAAATAATTAATATTATTTCAATGTAAATGATCTGTTTCCTATGTGAATATACAGTAAAGTGTAATTTATTCCTGTATGTTCAGCATCATTACTCATTACATCATTACTTCAGTGTCACATGATCCTTCAGAAATCACTCTAATAAGATGATCAAGACACATTTATGATTGTTATCAGTGTTGAAATCAGTTATTTACATTTTTATTTTAGGATTGTCTGATGAATAGAAAGTTTAAAGTAACATTAAACGCTACCGTTCAAAGGTTTGGGGTCAGTGAGAATTGATTTTATTTTATGTTTTGGGTGAAAGAAATAAAATAAATCAATACTTTTATTCATCAAGGATGAATTAAATTGATCAAAAGTTACATTAAAGACATTTATAATGTTACAAAAGACTATTTCATATAAATGCTGTTCACTTTCTGTTCATCAAGAATCCTGAAATAAATCAAATGCATCACAGTTTCCACAGAATATGAACTGATTTCAACATTGATAATAATGATTTTTTTTTTTTTTTTTGGCATCAGATCCTCATATTAGAGTGATTTCTGAAGGATCATGTGACACTGAAGACTGGAGTAATGATGATAAATTCAGGAATAAATTACATTTTAAAACATATTAAAATAGAAAACCGTTATTTTGAGCAGAAGAAACTCCTTTTGAAAATATTAAAAATCTTAGCGATCCAAAACTTTTGGCTGGTAGTGTACATGCAACGTCACGATCACCGCAAACCTTCAGCCAGCTGTGTTAAATGACTTAGAAACGTATTAAATGTGTTGGACGAGTTTGCATCGCCTCAAACCACAAACCCAATTATTTCTGGTACAAATATTTAATCTTGGCTCAATAAAAAGCCCAAATTTGAATCATTTAGTGCAGAACTGAGATCCTGGTCTTGGCAAACAGCTCTGGTGAAAGCAGACTGGGGTCACGATTCCTCCTCTAACTGTGGAAAGATTAGATTTGTGTGTTAACTTTAGTGGAGCGGCTGCTTTTCCTCCATCGAGACTTGAAAACATGCCGATGTGTTACAAGATTTTTCTGTCGGCGTATTAAGACCACACTCGTAGAGTAAAGTTGACGGACTCGAAGCAAAAGAGTGTGTGTTTCCCCCGGAGGGCCTCACACAGACTCACTCCGGCCGGTTGAAACGCTGAAGGGCTTCATTTGCAGCGGCTGAAGGAACGAATGAACCCGTTTCTGGACACGGCGCAGGTTTAAGGCGTCGAGTCACAGAGAGCCAGCTGATCCACTTGTTAAAGTGGTTGAAACTCTCTTTAAAATGCCGTATATGGATCTGGGAGATTTCTCTCGCCGTGTGATCAGTGTCAAACATTCCAGGAGCGTTTCGGGACAAACCAGGTGTTTTGCTGGAACCGGATGAGGAGGAGACAATAAAATATAGGAAAATCATACAATAAAAGTGTAGGAATATTTGTCTTGAGAACCAGAGCTGACAGTGTTATTTTAGTGTCCGTGATTCACTGTAAAAAGTGGAAACCTGCAATTCCCTTAAAGAGATGTATTTCACTTGATTTAACCCGTATTAAATCTATATTGTTGCTATAATGTAGGTTGTTTCAGCAATATCCATCCATCCAAGCAATCTATCCATCCCTCTTTCCATCCATCCGTCCGTCCGTCCGTCCATCCATCCATCCATCCATCCATCCATCCATCTTTCTGTCCATTCATCCATCCACCCATCCTTCAATCCTTCTTTCCATCCATCCATACATCCACACACCAACCCATCCACTCTTCTATCCACCCATCCATCCATCCAATCCTTCTGTCCATCCATCCATCCATCCATCCATCCATCCATCCACACACCCATCCATCCACTCTTCTATCCATCCATCCATCCATCCATCCATCCATCCATCCATCCATCCATCCATCTGTTTATCCATCCATCCATCCATCTGTCCATCCAACCATCAATCCTTCTGTCCATCCATCCGTCCATCCTTCTCTCCATCCATCCATCCATCCATCCATCTATACATCCTTCTATCTGTACATCCATCCATCCATCATCTGTCCATCTATACATCCTTCTATCTGTACATCCATCCATCCATCATCTGTCCATCTATCCATCAATCCTTCTGTCCATCCATCCATCTGTCCATTGAGCGAGCCATGCATCCATTCATCAATCCATCCATCCATCCATCCATCCATCCAACTACCATTGTCTCTATCTGAAACAGGCTAGCAATGCAATAATGTGCACAAGCAACTGCTAAGTGACACATTAGTAACCTCCCAGAATACCCTAGCAACCCATAGCACCACCCTACCATTTCAATTTGACCATTTTAGTACATTTGTTGTGTATTTTTGTTATTTGTTTGGCTTTATTGAATATGTTCCATTTTCATTTCAGTTATTTCAATACATTGAGGTAAACTAAATGAAAATGAGAAATGTTGCTATGCAACTATCTGAAATAAGTTAAATTTTTTTAAGTTATTTTATTTCAGTTAACATTTGTTTTAAAGTAACAAAGTATACGTTTTGTAGTTTTAGTTTGGCCTATTTATAATGACTCACTTTGGCTTATTTATAAATGAAGTCACTTTGGATAAAAGCATCTTCAAATGCATAAATGTAAGTACAAACCTTATTTCCTGAGATAGATTTGTAGTTTAAAACAAATCCCAAAGTATGAGCACTGGCAAGACGAAAATATTTAAGAGCAATACATGGAAAAGCTTCCTCTTCAAATAGCTAATAATCGACACCTAACATGAGGAACAGAGAAACACCCGCTCCAAGACACTCAAACACAGGCCAGTCTGTCAGTAATGTTCCTGTGATCCCGGAGATCCATGCGAGAAAGCCTGGAAATCTCAGGTTGATCTCCATGACAACAAACAAAACAGAACATTCTAAAGAAAGAAAGAAGGGAAAGAAAAGAAAAGAGAGGGGAAGAAGGAGGGAAAGAGGGAAAGAAAAGAAAAGAGAGGGGAAGAAGGAGGGAAAGAATGAAACAAGGAGCGAAAGATGGAAAAAAGAAAAGAAAGAGGGGAAGAAGGAGGGAAAGAAGGAAAGAAAAGAAAAGAGAGGGGAAGAAGGAGGGAAAGAAGGGAAAGAAAAGATATAAAGAGCTGTGACTCTCTCGATGAATGCTCAATCAACATAAAAAAGATGGCCGCCAAAGGGCTTCGATTCTGACGCGCATAAATTTCGCTTCAAACTTTTGTTTTTACACGCGTCAATTTTGCTCTTGACGCACGAATGGATTCAAAGTGTTCACGCATATAGCTAGACGCCGTAGGAGCGAATTTGACGTGCTATTCGCGTCTGGTGTGAACGCACAGTAACACTTTCACTATCACACTAAACGCCATTTGAGTGTGTTGAATGTGTTTAGTTAGGTTGTGTGTTGGCTGTACGAGACTGAGCTAGATTAACAATAGAGAATAAACATACAGATCATATTCCTTTCATCATGTTGAACTACATAACATTGATTAGTTTTATGTACATTCGCTCACCTGTTTAATAAAGCACACGCAACACTCGCGTCTCTAAGTCGAAGTTAGTCGCGGACGCTAGCTCTCGCCATCTCGAAAGATGTTGATCTTCGTTTTAGTCCTCTTTTTGTCTTAAAGTCTGCTTTCCACAGTAACGTTTGAACAATACAACAACAGCGTGAGCGTCCTGCTAGGCATAACGGCCATGACCCAGTTGTCAACGTCTGTCGCCATGGTTACTGTTGCAGTACGAGGTCAAACCTGGCGGAAAACGAGGGTAACGCCACGCCCCATTTCCTTGGTTAAAATCACAATTTTCTCTCGATTTACAAATAGTTGGAAACATTTGGGATATTGTAAGTAATCAACAACACAAAATAGTGCCTAGTGGTTTTTGTATATTTTACTGCAAAAATCCTGCATATTGTACCTTAAACTAAAAAAACACACGTGTGTGTGTGTGTGTGATCGGCTAATTACGGCCAGCAGCTTGTGTGTCGGTCAGCTTAACGAGGACAAGACTGTTCAGTCTCTACAGACCCTGGGGAAATAAAACAGTGACAGCTCAAAACTAACACTCAACAAACGAGTGTAAAACTGGACCAGGTCAAACGTTACATGACTGAATCTGATTTAAACACGCTCACAGCGCAGTGAATGCCATGCACTGGTAACGCCAACTCTTTATCTTTCTTCTCTCAGCAGCCTAAATAAAAACAAAGAACAAGAGCTTGTTCAAAGTCAGATTACACCCACAGCACATTCACTCGGCCTCCGCGCTTGCCAATTCTCAGAACACAAATTCACAAAAGCTGTAAATCAGAGAGCGGAGTGAGCCAGCCTGACATGACGGACCGGTTCTCATTCACTTCACGATTAAAACCAGATCGGCTCAAACTAATGCTCAACATGCTGCGGCCGCACGGATCGTGCTCGGGTTTTACTGGAGTTGGCATTCATGGAAAACTCTTTGTATGGTTATAAAACTCTTTCCTGTCAAATTAAAAGTCCTTGTAGAAAAAGATCCGCTCCTTTAAGAGTTCACGAAGCATTCCTGTTGCTCTTTGTTTATGAGGGGAAATGACTCTTAAAAGCCTGTAAAAAGTCTATTTTTAGACACAGGCGATTCAATCTGAGTGGATGATTTTTGGATATGGATCCTAAAGACTCAAATCATTTTGATTTGAGAAGCATTTTTTTTAATAATACACATTGTTTCAAAGCAGCTTCACGTGAGGTTAATAATTTCATCCTTTTCATGTCATAGTTGGCCTAGTATACTATAGTATAATGTATTACATTTTGCGACAATATAAACAATCAAGTAGTTGAGATTTGCAAAATCCAAAGTAAAATAAAAAGGCAAATTAAAATTAAAATAATAATAATACAAATTAAATAAAAAGCATATTATATAAATAAAAAAAAAAAGAATAAAACAAAAGCAATATAAAACAATAAAAAAAACTTTACTTACATAAACTGAGACAGTACTTGTTTATTTTGTTATTTTGCACTATTATTGGCAAATCAATACCATTTGTCACCCTTTGAAACACTGTAATTGTATGAAGTGCTATAGATAGATAAAACACAAAACTGAATCTGAGAGTAAGGAAAGATGCTCTTCAAAAAATAAGTTGTCAAATCTATTTTCTATAAAAATCAAGCAGTTGAGTTTTGCTAAAGTTCTCCTCAACAGTCAGAAATACTTTGGTGTTGTGAGCTGGATGATACTCAAAGCATGATTTAGAGTCCAGTGTTCCTGTAAATGTCCTTTATATATCAGATCAAAGCGGTAGCTCACTTCCAAATCATTAGAAAGCTCCGAATCGGTACCTTGAGCAACAAAAGCTGGATTGCAGCTCGACTCTTTCATCTTGGCTGAATATCTGAGTGATTCAGGAGGTCAGAACAGTTGAACTTTCCCTTTGAAAGCAGAAGATGAAACTGAAAGATGTTGCTTCCCCTCAGTCTCCCAAGAGTGTGTGTGTGTGTGTGTGTGTGTGTGTGTGTGTGAGAGAGAGATTTTCACTGCAGAGCACAAGTGAGCCGTAAAATCCCACTCTTTTCTCCACAGTTAAGACAGGCTCACCATGAGCTCTGGGTTATTAAGAGATCATATCTACTTTTGTTTTTTCTTAAAAAACAACCAACACCATTTTCTAAAATGCACCTTCAAATACCATTTGTGAGCGTCAGACACTCGACTTAGTGATTCACATGTGTGTGGAGTGAGGCCTTGAATCAACGTCTAAACATTGTCTTAGTGAAATACAGGGGTAATTTAGAGTCGAGCTATAAATCGAATGAGTTCATCACTGGAAATGTCAAGGCAATTAAACAATTTTCTGTTCTGAATCCTGCTTTTGTGCATTTCAAATAAAGATCATCATTTTTAATTCAAACAGCCATCTATTACTAGATATTAAACCAGACCACATAAACCCTGTACAATTACATCTCTCCTATAATAAGGAGTTTGTACATAAGGAATGCATTTCTTCTATAAGTAAGTGTTTGTTCTGGTGCTCCAAACATTCGACTCTGAACGCCAGAGAACTGAAAATAGTCCGTGAGGTTTGGCTGAATGTCGGTTTAATAATTGAGCCCTGTGTTCTTGCTCCCAAAAATGACAAGTTAGAAAGTGCCACAAAACATCTACGCGCTCTCGAGTCAAAGCCGCAGTGCTTTTGTTGACTTTTATATGCCGAAAGCCGCAGTAACCTTTCGCTGGAAGTATTCTGAGCCTCGACCACCGTCCGCCAACTCCACCGAGCTGACAACACGCCCGGACAGACCACTAAACCCTGGACTACACAACTGGAGCACGACATGCAGGGTTCATATTCAGAGGGAAACATATGAAGCAGTGGATGGTAAATGGGATGATGATTTATGCAATCAAGACCTCAAAAAAGGCCCATTAAAGTGGACTAATCAAATCCTCTGAAGTCATACGATAGCTTCGTGTGAGGAACAGACTGAAATCACCCAGATATCATTCACACATGCAGATATTAGGCCTTGAACATGTATGTGAAGAACAACTTCAATCGAACAACATGCAATGACATTTTTCATTTTGAGGTTGAACTACTAAATCCTTAAAGGAGTCGTTTACTTTTTAAAACAACTTTTGCTGATAATTTCCTCACCCCCGTGTCATCCAAGATGTCCATGTCTTTCTTTCTTCAGTTGAAAAGAAATGAAGGTTTTTGATGAAAACATTCCAGGATTTTCTCCATATAATGGACTTCAATGGGGACCAAACGGTTCAATGACAGTTTCCTTGCAGCTTCAAGGGGCTTTAAACGACACCAGACAATGAATAAGAGTCTTATCTAGCAAAACGATCACTCATTTCAAAAATGACTCGAAAAAAGATTTGTTCATTTTTGAACAGAAGAGTCATGAACGCTCATCACAGAACAGAGCAAGGCGAGCATTTGAGCTTATAAAACTTAAACTTTGTTATTTATTTATTAAATGAGTGATCGTTTCGCTTGATAAGACCCTTATTCATCGTCTGGAATCGTTTAAAGCCCTTTGAACAGTTTGCACTGAAACTGTCTTTTGGACCTTGAACCGTTTGGTCCCCATTGAAGTCCATTATATGGAGAAAATCCTGGAATGTTTTCATCAAAAACCTTCATTTCTTTTCCACTGAAGAAAGAAAGACATGGATATCTTGGATGACATGGGGGTGAGGAAATTATCAGCAAAAGTTTTTTCAAAAGTGAACTACTATTAACCCTATAAATTATATGTCAGTATCTAGTATATTGTTATTAATTCAGTAATTCAGAATGTAGATCGACCAATCACAGCCCAGCAAAGAACCAACTCCCACAGAGGTCCGACAGTTTTTCACAGCGCTCCATTGACTTTCAACACAGGCGTCACATATTTTTGGTCTCGGCAGGCTATTACCGTCGAAGTTTCATCCAAAATATGGTTAAATGTTGTGCCTCGGGCATTTGCAACACAGATACGCGTTTGACGGATGTAGCAACAGTAACTAAGGGGGGCGGGGCTTAGCCAAAGGTGAATTATCTTAGAATTACCACTTTTTTTTTCCATATAAATATCAGACTCTGCACAACATTGCATATTTTTCCTGCATATTCTCACTATATCATACCAAATGAGCCATAAAAGCCTGATACTGATATAATGCAAACTGTTCTCAGATTTTGACAAAAGGTTTAATACATTTCAGAGTATTTTCAGGCTTTACACAGGGTTAACCGTTTTAATCAAGTTATCGGACCCTTCACTTAAAGCATAAGGCTTGTTAGTGGGGACTGTGCCAGACCAAAACCACTACATTCAAACCAAAACCCTTCATGGAATCCTTGAGCTATTCATCAAAGACATTATCCAAGGAAATCTGAGGCTGATGAAGCCCAATGGAAAGCATTCATCTTCCTGCTCTCTTAAACGCCTCCTGCTTATGTAACGCTTGATTATTGTGCTGGATGGAATCTCGTCCTGCTCTTACCTCACACTTGAAACTTCACACACACACACACACACACACACACACGACGTGTGCGAAACCCATACGGTATGTTCACATGCTACAAAAGCATTCCAGGCCTTCCTGTGTGCGATGAGTACGGCCGTAAGCGAGGTTAAAAGAGCGCCATCAGGGAATAATATAGTGCTCAACACAGGCAGACAGCTAAAATTAGAGCATATTTGTTCAGCGTGAGTATCAAATGTCAAGCTGACAGAAAGCAGACAGCTTTGTGGGGTTAAACACTGATGGGAGGAGGACTAGTGATGGGCGAACGGCGAGGGAAACTTCAGGAGAAGAAACTAAAGAGGGTACACAGACACAAATAAAAAATAAAAATAAAATGCAGGATTGTTTTAACCCAAATTTGGGTCAAGTATGGACAAACCAAGCTGTTGGGTTAGAGTTTAAAAAAAAATGTAACCCAATGCTTCGGTTTGTCCATATTTTACTTAAATTTGGGTTATAACAACAGTGCATTTTTTAGTGTGTATCGTTTTCCGTCTGGTGCTGTAGTTAAACACACACAACGGAATTGTGAAAGGCCACTTTTGTTTTGCTATCGGTTACCAAAAAAGGAGCACGAGGAGGTTTGGAAAGACAGGAACAGACTTTAAAAAAAAAAAAACTACTGTTTCCTTCCTTTGATAATCACATACTCTGTCTGGACCAAAACCTAGTGAGATGCCTTGTCTACTGATTATATAGGCAGCCGTCTACTAAATCAGCATTTTAAATGGAAAAGTGACTCGATGCAAGAGCATTTATAATCAGATTTATCAGGCATAAACAGCGAGATTTTGGCCGTTTTATAAAGTGTTTTTTTCAGATTAGTGGAAAGAAAACATCCAAAATACACTTTAAACTAAATCTTTTAGAGCTTTTTATTTATTTGTGTCTTTAGATTTCAAATTACAGTATGTATTTTTATAGGCCTTCAAAATGAGTTTTTCTTCCTACATTGAGCCAGAAATCTCCACTTTAGCAGCACTTACATACAACAAACTTTAACCTTCTTACCGATATTCTGGAGGTTTTTACAGAGGGGTTTGTTGAAATATAATTTTCCTGATTTTACGTAACATTTTATTCCTAAAAATATTCTAAAAATTTATTTATTTTTGGCTGTTGAAAGTATTTTCTGATTTGTGGACCGATAAATAAAGATGATCCCTCTGTAAAAAAACTGACTCAATATATAAAAAAAAACTAACCTGTTCAAATGTTCAATGCATTTTCTGATTTGTGGACTGATAAATAGAGATATCCAAAATCCCCTAAAAACCCTTGACAAAAACTTCAAAATGTTCAGATCTATGTTCTAGAAATGTATGCGAATTATTGCATAAGATCATGCCTCATTTGCATATTTAAACATACGATTTCACAAAACTATATTTTGCAATTATTAATGTAATCAATAAACTAGTGAAGTATGGTGATATCCATGAGTATTTTTTGGCGTGTTTTGCCTTGGAATAATTTTGAATGGAATAATAAAGCTTGTCCAATGCAATGCATTCTGGGATTGCCCTCTGTTAATGACAATCAATGCAGGCTTCAAATATGGGCTTTCACGTCAGGAGTGCAACTATGATGCCGTCTAGTTGGGGAATTCATTGAGTTTCAGCAGAGATTTTCTTTGCATAATATTTCATTGGCAATCAACTCATGCAAATCTAGTAAAGCCAAAGGCAGTTAATCTCACGAATAGAACGTAACATGAGATTCAACATAGGGCTGCACGATTAATCGCACGATGTTGTTATGCGCATCTAATCAATAAAGCCGGCTCCTTGATTAGTAGTAAATCACCTTCACCTGCTTTCAGATGGAGCGGCATTTACTACAACGAGCCGTAGATCACTGACAAGCTGAGCCAAATCGTGTTAAAATCGAGGACAAATCGCCAACGATATTTAATGCGATTTGGCTCAGCTTGTCAGTGATCTACGGCTCGTTGTAGTAAATGCCGCTCCATCTGAAAGCAGGTGAAGGTGATTTACTACTAATCAAGGAGCCGGCTTTATTGATTAGATGCGCATAACAACATCGTGCGATTAATCGTCCAGCCCTAATTCAACATGCATGAACAATAATGAAACATGTCTTTTGTGCAGTATTTCAAAGTGCTAGCACTTGATTAAACTTGCCTGTTACCAAGAGACGGGTTGTGTATTGATTCAGTGTGATGCAGCCAACACACTCACGCTAGTTAATCATTCACATTGCGAAATGCACGAGATGACGAAAGCAACGATAAAAAGGCATTGCATAATGATGCATCAGACCCAATCGCTTTAGCAACGTCATTCTGGGACCAACCACAGAGATGAGGTGAAAACATGAAACCATTTCTACAAGCAGTCACAACTACAACTGCGTTTCAGTTACAGACTACTCAACTTGTCATGAAGTTCACTTAAAATCAAGTCAAAAATCTCTTAGGCCGAATTGCTCATGTTGGCCAATCTTGTTTAAAAAAAATAAATCATGAACATGTGTAGGACCACATATACAAATTCACCAATTATGTGCAAGTATTTAAAGCTTTATTCCATGTTTGATGTTAAAATCCTTTTAAAGAGCCAATATTGTGCCCTCTTACAAAGTCTTGATGTGTTTTCAGGCTCTCCTAGAGCAGGTTTTCCTGCTTGAATGTTGATTATTCTCCTCATATTCTCCATTGTTGCGGCTTCTCTCTTCCCAGTCTGTCAGTAACGCTCTGTTTACTTCCTGTCTCTCCTCCTGAAAGCACACTGTGCTCTGATTGGTCGGCTGGAGCAGTGTGTTCTGATTGGTTAAGCGCTTCGAGTGTGTTTGGGAAATGTCCGGCCCCTTCCCATAACGCCCAGTTTAACACACTACTAACTAACTCAACCAGGCCCCGCCCCTTTATTCCGCATATTAATTATTTAAATGAGGAATATTGTGAAGTGTTTGGTTCCGGAAGAAACTCAAGACTACAATGGAGGCGTTTCAAGAGTTCAGAAACACTGACAATGATATAGAGGAGAACTGGAGCTTCTCTGCAAAGTTACTCTCAAAAATTGTTTCTACACAATAAAATGGAAAGTTTGAATGACTCGCATTAAAAGACTCTTTGTATGTACAGTACAGTCTGATAATTTAGGCTTTTCCTACTCCCGAACTGAAACAGCAGTAAAAGAAAACCAACAACTCTTGTCATTGCTCACATTATTTATCTTATTTTAACAGGCTTGGGTAAAATCAGTCCAAATAAACCATTCCTCTCCCCACATCGAGCCGGATCCCTCCCAGATCTGAAGGTCAGGCGCCTCCGAAGGTCACGGACAAGCAAATATTATGAGGAAACAAGAGCATCAGAGGATCATGGGAGCAACGCTCACAGCATTCGCTCGCTCAGTAAATGGTTTACGCAGACATTCTTCTAGGGCTCTTAAAATAGAGTGTTAGTGTTTTGTCTAAGAATGAGAGGAAAGAATGTATTAAATTTCATGTTGATAAATTGGGTCTCAGATGCATTTAGAAAAATCTCCTAAGGCCCATCTGTTATTCAAACCAGACTCCAGCGCGCTCCCTAGTTTTCCTTATTAATGGAAACAACTACACAGAACAAAGGCTCTGAAAGATTCGCAACAACTGTTTTGCCTTGAGGTTTAGTTGATCTACAGTACACTCGCTCACACACACACACACACACACTCTCAGAAAAAAAAGGTACAAAAGCTGTCACTGGGGCTGTACCTTTTCAAAAGGTGAACTTTTGTCCATTTTAGGTGCTAATATGTACATTTTAGGTGTTAATTTGTACATTTTAGGCGCTAATAAGTAAATTGTAGGTGTTAATGTGTACATTTTAGGTGCTATTATGTACATTTTAGGTGTTAATATGTACATTTCAGGAGCTAGTGTGTCCATTTAGGTGTTAAAATGTACATTTTAGGTGCTAAAATGTACCACTAAGGTACCAATATGAAGCGTTTGGGTAAAAAAAGTCTACCTTTTGAAAAGGTACAGCCCCAGTGACAGCTTTTGTACCTTTTTTTCTGAGAGTGCACATACACGTCAAGACGCTGCAGATCCAGATCGTCTCCAAGGACATAGTCAGAAACTCAAATAAAAGACAACAAAAAAACTTCTTTAGATCAGATACGACTTCAGGATTTTATGCAAACACATGAATGCAAACACTTCAAGCTACGCAAGCGCAATTAAATAGAAAAAAGAATTTCTAATGTCCTCTTTTTTATACATCAAATGTAAAATTATGTCCCAGTTACACAATTTTCCTGGTTAAATTTTTCAAATAGCTCTAATGTAACCACTACCTCATTTAATATGCAAATGAGCTCCGCCTCCACTCACTCACTCAGAGATCCACTGGTTGACAATCTGATTGGTTCCAAGGTGACGTCAGAATGACACACCAGCGATTTTAAATGTTCAGATCATCTAATTTGAATTTTAAAGTGAGCTAATCCTTTAAGTGATCAAATTATTGTCTACAAACATGTTAATAGCGTCGTTCCTTTGTGGTTTGTTTCCACCACAGCAATGCAAGAATGCATGAGAAGTATGTAAAGCGGAACTGATTGCTTGCAATGTTTTGAACAAACATCCATGTGTGTGTGTGTTTGCATAGAGTACGGTTCTGACCTTCCTCATCTCTCAAGAGTCTGGGACTCTCAGACAAAGACGGCTCTGTGGTGTAACGTCTGGCCCGTGACCAAGGCAATATCAACACTTCACCGCTGCTCCAAAAGCAACACTGGCAGCTGCCGTCTCAACATCCACCAAGCGATGAGATTAGCAGAGGGTTCCCGATGACAAAAGGATCGGTCTTAATGCACAGAGGCATGCTGGGAAACCGAGGCAGCGTGAAGCTCTGATGCAAAGTGACTTATCTGACCCGAGTCCAGCCGGCAGCGTTCAGTTTGTTGACGCTACACGCTTCATAGCAGGACAAATCAAGAGAACGTCCATTCACCACTTGTGAAAATCTGTGAGAAAGTTTGACTTTCACAATGAGACTTAATTCTTACACACGAGAGTCATCTTACTGGAGTTGACAGTGACTAAGTTCTACTGTTTTCTGGCCCCACGCCTGCAGCTTTTATGTTCCTGATGGGTAATAAATCAAACGCCGAATCTCTTTCTCTAGTGTAAGTCACACTACTCTAAGGCCAAACAGACTCGATATACAGAACACCGGATCCAATATCCCTCACTGTGAGGCAGACGGATTATCCTGAAGGATTTGCACATCTGTTCAATAAAAAAAATAATCAAAAAGGAAATAAATTAAACTAAATAATAAATAAAATTCCTATCAACTATATAATACATACACTCTCAGAAAAAAAGGTACAAAAGCTGTCACTGGGGCTGTACCTTTTCAAAAGGCTGCATATTGCTACCTTATTGTTACATATTAGCACCTAAAATAGACATATTAGGATCTAAAATGGACATATTAGCTCCTGAAATATATACATTAACGCTTAAAATGTACATATAAACACTTAAAATGTACATATTAACACTTAAAATGTACATATTAACACCTAAAATGTCCTTATTAGCACTTAAAATGTACATATCAACACCAAAAATGTCCTTATTAGCATCTAAAATGGACAAAATGTTACCTTTTGAAAGGGTACAGCCCCAGTGACAGCTTTTGTACCTTTTTTTCTGAGAGTGAGATGAGATAAGATGAGATATAATTTGGCAACTAACTGAAATAAGATTTTATTTCAGTTCATTTTTATTTTATTTCTAGTAATGAAAACATTTAAGGTTTTCGTTTTAGTTAACGATAATCCCGAAACAAAAACAAACAAACAATTAAAACGAATATAAATAAAGTAGTAGGTAAATAAATGACTAAAATACTAAATAAGAGTTATCAAATATTTTCTCAATTTTAATAAATGAATGTACATAATGTGTTAATCTCCAAGGATGTTCAGAATTACAATACACCAGTTATACTTCAGAACCAATTTAAGGCATTCATTTGTATATTTTTGGATCTGTAAAATGCATACGACAGTTTTTTTTTTTGCACATTGTATTGTTGTAAAATACTTCAAATAAATAATAATAATATTAATAAAGAATGAATGTCCGATGCAAATGTCTGATATCATTCAGCATTCAGTCACAGTCTCAGAAGAACAGCAGAAAAGTTACCCAATACTCTTAAGTAAGAGCAGATGGGCTTATACGATTTGCGGCGAAAGCATTTATGGCATCCATACGAAACTCAAGCAGCAGTTTTGGCTCGGCGTCACTCTCGTAAAGTGGTTCTGAGCGACTGCGGCGTGAGTTTCAGGCCTCGACACATCCAGGGTGCGGCTCCGACTCAATCCACGGCTCAATCCAGCGCTGAGGAATGAGAATGTGAAATCTTTCTGTATGAATCAAAAGAAACCTGAGATAATTTTCCCCCCCGAAGCTGAAAAGTTTCATGCGACCAGACCAAATAAGGGCTAATATGGATCTGGTTCCAGAGTTTTCCACTGCTGGTGTCAGTCCCTCCATCTCCCCCGCTCTCCGAAGCCCGGAGAGAGTATAAATAACTTCCTCTGACAGGAAGAGCCATTATCTCCCAGAGAAGCCTTGTTGTAAAAGCGTCACGGTTCCTTGTGTCCTACGGGTGGATGACCACTTCAGTCTGTTGAATTAGATCAGCACACACCCCTTCTGAAAACATCCAGAGGCCTTATGAACACTATCTATCTGTCGGGCTTATCACAGCCGCTCGAAGTTACGGATGAAAAGCCAATCTCGATTTGAGATTTTTAACTTAATGATAATCCGGTGCGTGTGGTCTACTAACAAGACGAGTGGAATATGAGTTAAGGCGATAGACTGTAAACAAATATGGATGGAGTGTGTGTGTGTGACGTCACCAAGAGAGTTTTTGAAGCCCAAAGTGGGCGGAGCCGGCCGTCGCCATCTTGGCCGCACGTCACTCCCGGATAAACAAACGTGCCGCGAGGGGGATTAGCTGAGGAGACGTGACGCTAACACACAGCAGACAAACGGCTAGCAGTGACATCAGCGGCAATCCACCTGTCACTCAAATGGCCACGCCCTTAATTATGCAGAACTTTAAGGCTTAAGATAATTTAAACGGATAAGTTATTAAGGTTGGGTATCGAGAATTGAGTATCGATTGGAACCGGGACTAACTTTTCGTTTTTCCTGGAATCGTTCAAAAGTTAAAATTTCGATTCCTAGTTTCGATATTCACAGTCCGCCGACCAGAAGAAGAATCCGCTGAACAACACCAACGAAGAAGCGTCTACCGGAAGTGTTGGCATAACCGCGCGAGTCGAACATGAGTAGCTTACGTCAGCAGTCCAAAGTGTGGCTTCACTTTTCTAAAAATAACAAAATCTCGGCAAAATGCAAAATTTGTGACAAAAGGAGTATTTCCTTCAGAAAGACCGTTGGTTAGCAAGGTTAGCTAAACTTTTTTAAGAATCGGAATCGAGAATCGTTGGGGACCGGAATCGAAATATGGAATCGGAATCAGAATTGTTCAAATTCAAACGATACACAACCCTATGAGTTATACAAAAAAATTCAAAATATTAACCTCCCTCACAGTTTTCATGAAGGGCAAAATTAGCTTTATAGACCAAAACCACTCTTGTACCAGACTGTAAACATTTTTCTAATGTAAAGTTGGGCGTTTTAACATGCGGGTCTATGGGATTGACTCTTGGAGCCGGTCTCTAGTGGCCAGTGGATGAATTGCAGTTTGTCACTCCCGTGTTGGATTTAAGAGAGGTTACCATTTGGTTAAGACGTTACATAATGGAGCAAATACCAGTAAATCGACTAATTCAAACCATTATAAATCACGTTGCATGATTGATTAAACAAACTCTCCACTCTTAAAGACTGCGCCTGAAAGGGAAACTCATGTGCAATTTTCACGCATTTTTCACGCATGTCCACGCATTTTCAGTGCTAATTTTTCATAGTAAATCCTGACGCCATGAGAGGTTTTGTGCTGACGGAAGCTGTTAGTAAATCTGGTTTTTCTTACTTTGTAATGTTTATATTACACTATCCTGCAAAAGTTTGGGAATTTTTGAAATATTCCTGAAAGTCTCTTCTGCTCACGAAAGCTGAATTTATTTGGTTTAAAAATACAGTAAATACAGACAAAATTGTGAAATTATTTCTATGTGAATATACAGTAAAGTGTAATTTATTCCTGTATGTTCAGCATCATTACTCCAGTCTTCAGGGTCACACGATCCTTCAGAAATCACTCTAATATGGCATGCAAGGCCACTCTTTCCACTCGATGCCCAGTGGATAGCCAAGCCGCAATCCCATAAAAGGCCTGCCTTTGTGGTGAAGCAACACAAGATATCATCCTGAAATCTACAACATCCCACTGTTTCCGCTCCTGTCACTATCCATTACACACGATTAAGCCTTGGATGTGCAGAGCAACAGGTCAAAGATGATTAGCACCAAATCACCCATGAGCAAACAACAGAAACACTTACTACCACTGTTGTGTGGAACTCATCACAAGTAACTTGAGTCACGTAATCAGATTACTTTTTTCACGTAACTAGTAAAGTACTGCATTACTTTTCAATTTACAACAAAATATCTACGTTACTCTTTCAAATAAGTAGCGTTATTTTTCACATTTATTGACCGACAGCTCTACTGTCTACATGTGAGGTGATGTGTGTGCTAAACATGATGCTTATTTTAGATTCACACTAAATGAACAAGAATACTTGTAGAACTTGCCCGAAACATTAAGTATTTCTCAAAACGAATAAAAACATTAAAATGCAATCTCATAATTTTACGCAAAACTCTTATAATTGACTATATTAACTTAACTCACTTTTTTAACCAATGTATTTGCTGCTGACCTTCAATTATCCAACCATATACTAAGCAAAAATCACTTTAGATTAGAATTAGAAATCAGAGTGTTGAACTTCCATGTTGTTTAATCCAGAATGACAGCAGCTAACAGGTTTATTCTACTGTACAGGCATGAATATGCATTTCCTTCAACCTGAGGCTTATTCATTTCACTTTTGGTGTGAAAAGGTCTTAACATTTACCAAAATTAAACCTTTTTTGTTGCAGGCAAACCCAGCCCAGGTGATAAAAAGTAAGGCAAAAGTAATGTAAAGCATAGCTTTCCATAAAAAGTAACGTAATTAGTTATTTTTTAATCACACAATATTGTAATGCATTACTTTTAAAAGTAACTTTCCCCGACACTGGTTACGACATGTGCTTGTTTGATTGTTCTTGTCTTAATTGTGTGCCACGCATTTAGTATGTCTACTCCTCCTTGCTTAGTCCTGCTGTAAATATAATTGTAATAAATTTTATTTGATGTATGACTATGAACAACTGAAATTAGCTGTAGAGGCTAAAGCTACTCCTTTTAATCAAAAGGGACGGTCCAAGTCATTATAAACCAATAAACTAAACTAAACACCCATACGGCACTAAGCATTCACCGGCGTACGGCTTGAGAACGGCCATGCCAGCATCTCCTCACCTAATGCCAGCCAGCCAGTGCCGACTGCCAGATCTGAGCTGAGATTTATGGTGGCAGTGCTTCCAGACACATATTCCTGAGGTTTAAAGTCTCCGTTTGAGTGTTACGAGTGCAGCTGGCGCACTCCAGCTCCTGTGCTACAGATTCATAATACATAACGTCCCTGTGAGCCCAGTGTTGCATGTGGACGCCAGGTGAGAGACCTGCATTCGGGGGCCGTTCAGGGACATGAAGATCAATGGGAGAAGAGCTGAATAAATGAGCCAGATGGCCTGTGTTTAAGCAGAACTGATGGGTGAGGTTTTCTTGGCAAATATTATATCCGGCAAACCAAACACATTAACTTTGTGTCTTACTTGGACTTTATATGTACTTCCTGTGGCCGCAAACAGATGCCCGTTTTTCCTGGTGGAAATCCTTCTGCTAATATAACCTCTAACGTCCAATATTAAAAGAAATATCCTTTAATGATATTTTAAAAATTAAGTCAACATTCAACTCATTTTACGCCCATAAAAAGGGTTGAGTGAAATAGTATATGTAGTAAAAAAAATAAAAATTGTAGATATTTTCCATTGGTAAATATCTTATATGACGTCAGTATGGAAGCTTGTTCCGGCACAGAATAAAAAATAAAACTAAACTTTTTTCCTCACAATTGCGAGTTTATCTTTTCAACACAATTCGGGGAAATAAAGTCAGAATTGCAAGATGTAAACTCTTTGATTTTGTCAAAGATTACACAGATGGAAAATGTGCATCATGAGGACAGTAAAAGTAGATTTAATTAAACCAATGTTGACCAAAATGTCAGTGCACTAAAAAAACTGAAGAATTAAAGCTTAAATTAAATTTTCTAGGTGGCGCTAGGGAGCCATTTTGCCACGCCCATCCGCGAAACCCACAAAATATGAAATTTTTCACCAGTCCTAACATGCGTGCCAAATTTGGTGAGTTTTTGAGCATGTTGCGGCCCCGAAAAAGGCGCTTACTTTGCAGAAAAAAGACAAAAGAAAAAAAAAATAACCCTAACAGTTTCAATATGGTCCTCGCACTGTTAGTGCTCGGGCCCTAAAATCTGTATTTGAATAATAATGAATAACTGAGTAATGAATAAAAAATAACTGGGACAAAAATGCACATTTACACATTGTTTTTGTTAAAGGGATACTCCACTTTTTTTGGAAATAGGCTCATTTTACCACTCCCCCAGAGTTAAACAGTTGAGTTTTACCGTTGTCAAATCCATTCAGCCGATTTTCTGATATTTAGAAGAATATCAGTAACCAGACAGTTTCTGGTCTCATTGACTTCCATAGTAGGAAAAAAAATATACAATGGAAGTCAATGAGACCAGAAACTGTCTGGTTACTGATATTCTTCTAAATATCAGAAAATCGGCTGAATACATTCAAAAACGGTAAAACTCAACTGTTTAACTCTGGGGGAGTGGTAAAATGAGCCTATTTCCAAAAAAAGTGGAGAATCCCTTTAGTCTGAATTGCATGCATTGGAAATGTATTGGATCAATGAGACCAGAACAGAGTTTGCATTGCAAATAGCCGAAAAACTTCCTATAGTTCTCTCATGCACCGCTTAATACGCTGCTCAAAAATATGAATACAAGCAATGTTCAAACTGGATAAGAGATCAATACTGAAGACGGGATAGAATACAGGTAAAGAGAGGAACAGTGAGCATGAGCAACATAACAGGGTCAATGGTATTGTGCCATCCCGAATCATCACTTAAGAACGCACAGATCACATACAGAACAACATGTCTCTCATACACCTATTACTGATATTTAAAGGGCAGTTTAAAGTTGGCATGACATGTAAAGGTGACACTCACTTTGGAGATGGTGAGAGGCATGCTGAAGTCCTTGCCACCCTGAAGTCTGAAGCCCCATGGGGAAGGTCCGATCAAGGACACGCTGTAGCTGTTGCTCATGGTGGACGGGTCACTGTAAAGCCAGAGTCCAATACACAGCCTGAGAAACAAGAGCAAAGACTTAGTGTTGTTGTTACAGCAGGAGATAAAACATGACCTACTGATTGATGCCTTCTGCAACTTAAAGTTCCCCTGCTGTGAAAATCAATGGTGTTTATCTGGTGTTTTTAATGTGATTTAAGACAAACCATGTGTAAGTTCAGAAGTAGACAGCATTATTTTCTCCAGTTAACCAAAGACAGTCTCAAAAACACGCTTTGAAATCGCTGGTGTTTCTGACGTCACAAACCACCTTGTAACCAATCAGATCAACGTGTGATCGCCAACTAGTGGATCTCTGAGTGAGTGAGTGGAGGCGGGGCTCATTTGCATATTCATAGAACCGCACATACTAAATGAGGCGAGGGTGTCGAGTTACATTCAAGATATTTTAACGCACTACAAATTTTATTTCAAGGAAAATGTCATTTTGGTGATTAAAGATGAGTTTTAAGGGACTTTAAGACAAGCTCCTCACCTTGGAAGCATCATCAGAAGTTATTATCCAGTTGGACGTGTCTTATGTGATATAAATAAACAAAAAAGCCAATATTTGGCTAAAATAGACAAATAGAGAAGAATGGCACAGATATACTTGAGTTTGAAGTGGAAAATGTTAATGGTTTTGGTTACAATTTATTTTCAGGCGTAATTGTTGCACTGTAATTATACACTCTAACAAATGCTGGGTTGTTTTAACCCAATTTTGGGTAAAATATGGACAAACCCAGCCATTGGGTTACATTTTTAAATGATAATTTTAACCCAATAGTTGGGTTTGTCCATATTTTACCCAAAATTGGGTTAAAACAACCCAGCATTTTTAGAGTGTACACTCTAACAAATGCTGGGTTGTTTTAACCCAAATTTGGGTCAAATATGGACAAACCCCAATGTTGGGTTAAAAATGTAATTTAAACAAATAACCCAATGGCTGAGTTGGAGCATATTTGACCCAAAGTTGGGTTAAAACAACCCAGCATTTGTTAGAGTGTATAATTAAGTACTACTGAGTAATGATAATTATCTACATGTACTTACTATAGGGTTAGGGAATGATAACTATTTGGTTGAGTTGCATGTGATTGTGCACAATTTACTGTTATTCCTATGGTAAGTACATGTAACGAGGACACTGTAAAATAAAGTGTTACCCATGTTTCTAAATAAACCCACGGACAAGATGGTTCAGTCCAAACTTATCATCACAGATAAAACAAAAGAGCAATCTCTATTTATATAAACATGACAGGAGGAGGACAATCTTGTTGTGCACAGGCAAGTATTTTAAGAGCCCACGGGTGAGTGCCACAGTTGTTGTTGTTGAGGAAAAACCCCAGTAAAATCCGGCACAAGCCAAATAGAAACATTCCAGAGGAACGGATTAGACTCGGGGGGTCTCGCTCAGGAATGTCCCACGGACACAACGGGGACGCTTTTAGAAGTTAAAAGCAATGTTATCCACCTGCTCTCCTGCCTGTTAAAACCCCTCGGTACAGTACGCCAGTAATCGAGAGCAAACGCAACACGGAAAATATTCCAACTTCATTTCAACATCCCACATCCTCAAAACACATTCATATCGGACTGTTTATTTATATCATGCTGTGTGGATTTTCCATGCCCTGTTATAAATTGGACATATGGGAAGATAAGGATCAATGAAAATCAATTCAAATAAGAGATGCACCGACTTGACAATTTTGATCGATAATAATAATTCTTTTTATTTGAAAGCCGATAACCGATTTATTAACCGATAAATCTAAATCCAATTTTTTATATAATTTGAGAGCCTGATTACAAAAACAAGTCTCACCAAGTCCCAAACACACAATTATGTTCTCTTATGTAGCCGATATGACAGACTTGCGCTGCACATGTTGTTTTTTCCTTGTTTAAGTGATTCATAATTTCAAGCAAATCAAAACCTTCATGTTGAACAGCGCACATCTGAAGAGGCTCAGCTGTCGGAAATAATCCACTATTAATCGGCTTCAATATATCGGCCAAGTATTCTTACCGGGCCGATAACGATGGTGGCCATCCCTACAACAAAGCCATGATGATGCCAAACAGGTGAAGTAGCTCAACATGCACCATATTAGCACTCTCGGCCATCTGTTTAATGACTGACTAACAGTTGCATGGAAAGGAGACCCTCGTTAGTTGCTCAAAGATGAGTGTGCATGACTTTATCAGTGCGACTATTGTGTGAGTCAGTGGCTCTGATGCAACGCTCCTCTGAAAGCACTAAGGGTGTGGTTACGGAGAACAACATGCGTTGAGAACATCCTGAATAGAGAGAATGAATGTTTTCCATGCCTGAAGCCACTAGGGCTGTGTGTGTTTGTCACACAGGCTTTATAACGGGTACATTTACTCATCTCTCTAATCTAGATCAACAACAGTATTTTGACTCAGAGTAGTTAGAATAACAGAAGTGTAGCCTTTTGAAACTTTAGCCCATGCCTGTTAACGTTGAGAGCTAATATGCTGACAAAGACTGAACAACTCTAACCGTATTCTGGATAAATGTGGGCAAAATAGTTGATTTATTTTTTAAAAAATATTTCCCTTGATCTGAGCGGTACAAGACTTGGCTACTTTTCCTAAGTTTGCCTCCTGAACACACACAATTTTTTTGACTCAATTCTACAATGTTAAGTGCATGAAAAAAAAATCCTTAATCTTGTATTTGGGTCAAAAATGGGCACCCATAGAAATGAATGGGGAAAACTGTAATTTAGAGCATTCTAAAATAAGCCAAAATAAGACACCAGGTGACAGCAAAGTCACTTCATCTTTAGGTTTTAGCTCGAAGAACATATTGGAATGATATTTTAATGGAGTTAAACAAATAAATAAAGAAATAAATAAAAATAAGCATAATTTACATAGAAAATATGGTACTTTTTGATGTAAATAAATTAAAAAATACACCCCAAAATAAAAAAAAACACCATAAATGGATAGACAAAACTTTATCGAAGACAGTGATATAACATTTATAAAAAATAAAAATTAGGATGACACTTCTGTGTCCACATTTGTCCACAATTACAGGATTAAGGGCTATAAAGTGAATGCGGTTTGAGGCCTGGCTAGATATATCCGTTGGATATCAAGTCTATAATATTATAATATATTATAATATTAATATTAATGTTTGTTACTTTTGTGCTCAAACCAGTCAAATATAAAACAACTTTAGGTTTGTTTGTTTGTTTTTAACGCCATGCCAGCGTCTGTGACTAAGAAAAATCTATGGTAAAACTAGCCTATATCAGGTGTTACCAAAACTATATTTGGGTTACAAACTCCTTCAAAAGAGGTAACTGAATAAAAGATTTCTCAACTTATGGTTAAGAAAACACACATGTCCCTGAAAGCCTCTGAAATGGACGACTTAATACGTCCGTCACCAAAACAGCGTGAACACCAACACGGCTTTCCACCGATCTGTCAGTCACGGTTGGTTTTCTTATAGAGCGAACGGCGCCAAGCGACGTGATGCCAAAGCCTCTGCCTCCAAGCCAGCCAATAAAAACATTGCAAAACATTTTATTTAGTGAAATAAAGTAACTGTAACTGTACATTTCTGACTCTCCCAACACTCTTAAAAAAGTGAAGTCACAGGAAAATCATAAGGTTTCCCAAAATAACCTTTAAGTAAAAAATTCAAAACAACCATGGAAAGGTTATATTGATGACGACGTTAAAGGTTCTTCACAGATGCCATTGCCAATAAAGAACATAGTGTATATTAGCTTAAGCTCAAAGCCAAACATCATATTGGCCAAAAACAGCAGAACTTTCTAGTTTATGGAAAGTTCCATTTAACTGAGGAATTACCTAATTCCACATCCATCCAAGCACTAAAATAACATGCAAACGACAGCCGTTAAATCACTGCATGTGTAGACAGGGCTGAGCTACCGATTCATAGGTGGTAATTTAGGAATTTATTACAGCAACGCATAAAGAAACAGGCTCTGACATGGCTGGACTTTCAGTGCTTGACAGTTTAATGCTTAGCCACTGAGTTCTGAACCTAGAAACAAACGACCAAACATTCTCCATTTGGTTAATCACCTGCGAAAGCATTCGAAGCTTCCCTGTAAAACACAGGTGTGTGCTTTAGTGACGCTGACCAACTAATGATGAGTTTCATTGGTAACAGGAATGCACCTGGGACAAAACGTCCTAGTGTTTTACTAGACTATAAGCAACTTCTTATTAAAGAATCCCAAATGCTGAAGTTCCTGATCCTACAGACCGGAGACACGGAGCCGCACCTGGCCCGGGTTCAGTTCAGGCGTGCTGGATCACGTCTCAATCCTTACTATTGCATTATGGGGCTGGGTTGACACTGGCAGTGTGTTTCTACTGGGAAATATCCCATTTCTGTTCGAGCACTTCCCCAGACGTCCCTAAAGCAGATTTAATCATATTTATCTCACTTCTGGGGACAATTTCATAACAAAATACAGTATGTGCAAGCAACAACTCACTTTTAACACAAACTGCTTAAGGTCACTGAACGGTTAGTCACCTGGAAGCACCAAATACGTAACGTTAGCGTTAATAAGTGCATTTAAACTATACTCAACATTATTATTATCCACTTAATGTCATTCGCATGACTTAAATGTCTGTTATTCCGCATGTAACCGCTGTAACTACATCACAATGACATCAAAATTACCATCATGAGGACTTTAACCGCTTAAGTGAAGCACAAATAAACAAGTTCACACACATTTTACACTACTTTCACGTTACGTATGAACTTTTCCCTGTTTTGTTTCTGATTTAAAACAGTTACTCAGTAGGACAACATGACGCCCCATGCCATGACAGGTAAAAATTAAGTTATTGTAGCTAACTTAATCAAATCTCTCCACATAACTTATAAAGTAGCCGACATCCTGTGCTGATATAACGGTAAACATACTTATTTAGAGCTATATTGACACCAATTATGAGAACAAAACCACTTCCTCGTTGAGATAATCACAAACCGCTTTACTTTTCACGGCGCCAAAAAATAAATAAATAACCGACGATATTCATTCAAAGTTAACGGTCAACCACGGCTAACGTTAAACATTTATCTGAACACATACATATTGTTTTTGGCTTACTAATATACTCACAACATAAATCCTCTATATAATATCTGACATTAATAAGAACTTCAAAAAGGATCGGATAAGGGAGTTTTTTCCCACGCGAATCGTAACATTGTAAACTTCATTCGCGTCTCCTCTCGCGCCGCGCTGACGTAAAGTCCCGAGAACGCGTGTTAAAACGCCCAATGACACTCGAGTTCATGTCACTCACCTGTGGTGTGCTGTGAAGCCGATGTGGAGTCAAACTGTGTGTGAGGAAGAGAAAGAAATCGAGTCTAGAAACTCCAGAAACTGTCTCACGAACTTCCGCCCCTTTAACACACACACTGGAGGAAATAATGACGCTCTGGCTCTCTGACGTCACCGGCGCGATGATTGACAGGTCGAGAGACTGACAGCACATTGACACATTTTGCACATTTCGTGGTCACCATAATGAAACAGTTTTTCATTTATTTTGCAGTTGTCCTCATTCAGTTTGTGTTTGGTCAGATCTCTGTTCTTTTTTTAAGGCTCATATCAGCTTTCAACTGCTTTAAAAATGTGTTGTTTTTCCCTCTTATGACAAATCTTATCACAAGGAATATTACTACATTAATCTGCTTCTTATTTTAGTATTCATAAATGGAAATATGGAGGAAACAAGCCTTTGTTTTTCATTTTAAGATCAGAAATTCTATGATAGGCTACCTATATTGGGTTTGAAATAGGCCTACAAGAAAACTGCAAAGTGTGTTTAGCCTAAATCTGTAAACATTTTCACTTTTTTTTTACTTTCAAGTTTGTCACTGTATCTTTATATATCTCTCTTTTTTGTTTGTGATTGTTTGTTTACTCAATGTACACCCCCCCATATTTTAATATAAGTTGTTATTATTTTTTATTATTAGTATCTCCATTTTCTTTGTCTTTGTTTAACTTTATACTCATAATGCATCTTACCTCATTTGTCAATTATATGTAGCCAATATTCTGCCTTTTTCTTCTCTCCTTTTATATGCACGCGTGATTCATCTTACAACCCTTCATTCACTTGAGACTGAAAACATTGAAATGCAAAGTAATAAAAAAGAATGGTGAAATGCCACAGTGAGAGAAATGTGAGAGGAAAACTATAATTTAGTAATACTGTCTGATGTGATTTTTTCAGATGAGATCAGATGAGATAGCCTATGTTTGCCATGTTTTAGACTGACTTGACTTCACTCAGAGTACTACTGTGGTCAAATACTGCCATCTACTGGCTTAAAACATTACAAACAACACTGCTCTTACAAAAATGTGTCAATGTTTCCTCCAGATTTGCACAAGCGCAAAAAAAAAAAAAAAAAAAAGATTATTCATAGATCAAGAGGAGCAGCGTTTTAGTTTCAGCCAATCAGGGAGGGCTACTAGCCGATTGTTGATTACTAATAATTAATATTCATGACGAGTCAACAAGACCAGCGTTTTAGTTTCAGCCAGTCAGGGAGGGCTACTGGCCGACTGTCGATTACTAATAATTAATATTCATTAGTCAACATGACCAGCGTTTTAGTTTCAGCCAATCGGGGAGGGCTACTGGCCGATTCTCGGTTACTAATTAATATTCATGAGTCAACAAGACCAGCGTTTAAGTGTCAGCCAATCAGGGAGGGCTTCTGGCCGATTCTCGATTACTTAATTAATATTCGTAGTTCAACAAGACTAGCGTTTTAGTTCCAGCCAATCAGGGAGAGCTACTGGCCGATTGTGGGTTACTAATTAATATTCACGAGTCAACAAGACTATCGTTTTAGCTTCAGCCAATCAGGGAGAGCTACTGGCCGATTGTGGGTTACTTAATTAATATTCATTGTTCAACAAGACTAGCATTTTAGTTTCAGCCAGTCAGGGAGGCCTACTGGCCGATTTTTGTTTACTTAATTAATATTCATGAGTAAGCTCTATGCAACTGTGATCAAATAAATAGCCTAAATGCTCGGACAAAGACAGGTAAATTAAAGCTGACATTTAATCGATGATGTGGTTCGTTGATCGAGATTTATTGATGAAACTGACAGGTTGATTTGACGTCTCGGATGATAAAACGTAAAGAATGGTTTGATTTGCATCGGCATGGGGAACTTTCCATAAAATCCTCTCTCAATGCAAATCAAAGCAGCTGTTAGGCGAACTGAAATAAAACCATGCCGATCTAGGTGTGGTGAAGGGCCAAGGGAACTTGACTGGAAGAACATTTGTTTATTTACGATATATTATTCATTCACAAAGAAAATGAGTGTTCTTAAAAGTTGGATTTCCCTCATTTTTTTTAAATTAAGGCATTAAGATTAATTTCCAAAAGATGATTTTTTTATTCCTCTTTTTAGTCAATTTGGGTGTTTTCATATATGCTAAGCACTGTATCTTTACTTTTTCGACATAAATATAAGAGTGAACACCTGAACCCAAATCAGGAGACTAAACCAGCCTTCAAACCCCACATCATAAACCAATGCGACACCCATAGACGAGTGTTTTTCCTAACATAAATGTTTGACTTCTACATACCTGAGCCCCTTACAAGCTTGAGGAAACAAATCCTCCAAGATCCCGAAGAATGAGGAGTAATCCTGAAAATTAAGCTGGTTTAGCAGACGCAAAACAATCCTGGGGGATTTTGTTCACTATTCATTTAATCTCAGTCAATCCAAAGTAATATTACACTGTACAGGGATCAATAAAGCTCTGCTGCATTTCAACCTCACAATTAATATCAATAATGATGATAAAATAGATAGAACATTAGGGAATATACACAACACCTGTTCCCCGTGGACTTTCATTGGATAACATTTGATTGGCACAAATCAAGAGTTCAACAAACGTAATAAATGAGCATCGTGTTGCATAAATGTAAACGTGAATTTGGATGGTGATGAAGATTTTTAGGCCACACTTTCTTGTTATATTCACATATCTTACAAGTACATGTATCTTTTCTCACAAACCACTCACATGATCTAGCATACCTTATTACAAAAATAGGATTTCAAGTACACACATCTACAAGTGCCACAGGTTTAGGTGCAAGTACAGGAATAATTTCATCATGTGACGACTGGGAGAACACACAGCCAGAAGTGTACAATGTAAAGAAAACAAGAGAGATGGAGCGATGGTTGCTCATATCGGACTGTGTTTACAGGACTCGGAGGAACTTGAAGAAAGTTAACAGAAGTTAAGCTCTATCAAACCAATTCGTGCCATAATGTCCAATAACTGAGTGATATATCAGCCGATATATGTTCTTTTTTAATGTTATTGTTATCGGTCTGATAAGAAAATTTGGCTGACGTATTAAAGCCAATAAATAAAAGATTACTTCAGATGTGCAACTGTTCACCATGTTGGTTTTTAATTGTTTGAAATATGATTGGAAAATACAGTAAAGTGCAGTGCAAGTCTGTCATATCGGCTACATACAATTATAACGAGAACATCATAATTGTGTGTTTGGGACGTGGCTTTTAATGATGAGACTTTTGTTTTTGTGATCAGGCTCTCAATAAATCGATTAAAATTCGGATTTAGATTTATCGGCCGATATATATCGGTTGTCGGCTTGCAAGTATAAAGAATGCACTGAAATGTTCATATCGGTGCATCCTTTAAAGGAGTACACTTTTAAAAAATATTTTGCTGATAATTTCCTCTCCCCCGTGTCATCCAAGATGTCCATGTCTTTCTTTCTTCAGTGGAAAAGAAATGAAGGTTTTTGATGAAAACATTCCAGGATTTTCTCCATATAATGGACTTCAATGGGGACCAAACGGTTCAAGTTTCAGTGCAAACTGTTCAAAGGGCTTTAAACGACTCCAGACGATGAATAAGGGTCTTATCAAGTTAACGATCGCTAATTTAATAAATAAATAACAAAGTTTAAGTTTTATCAAAATGAACAAATCTTTTTCCGAGTCATTTGGTTCATTTCGTTCGTTTTTGAATTAACCAAATGACTCGAAAAAAGATTCGTTCATTTTGATAAAACTTAAACTTTGTTATTTATTTATTAAATGAGCGATCGTTTCGCTTGATAAGACCCTTATTCATCGTCTGGAGTCGTTTAAAGCCCTTTGAACAGTTTGCACTGAAACTGTCTTTTGGACCTTGAACCGTTTGGTCCCCATTGAAGTCCATTATATGGAGAAAATCCTGGAATGTTTTCATCAAAAACCTTCATTTCTTTTCCACTGAAGAAAGAAAGACATGGACATCTCGGATGACACGGGGGTGAGGAAATTATCAGCAAAAGTTTTTTTAAAAGTGAACTCCTCCTTTAACACTGAAAATAATCTTGAATTAAAGATTAAATTTGTGGTTACAGTAAAGCACTTACAAGAGCAATACACAGGGCCAGACATTGAACATTAAAATACAGACATTTTCAAAAGCATATCCACCAGACAATGGAATTAACATTGAGAATTTGTTTCGTAATGGATGACACCATTATTGAATCTGCATTGAACTGAATAATGACACTATTGTTGTCTAGTTGCTTTAAAACCGATAAGTCATTTCACATCATTTAATTTTGCAACATCATTATTTTCCTGTCTATTTCTGTGAAGCTGCTTTGAAAAAAAACCAGTTGCCACATAAATAAATGTCTCGACTTGACTTTTTACACATTTGCATGATGGAATCACTCACATTATGAACATTGTCGGTGTAAATTAATAATACAACTTCAGTGTATCCACAAAATGTGAAAAACATGGGAACAGGAAGAGACTTCACAGGAAATACTTTGGTGAAGCATGACGAGCAAAAAAAGCGCAGCTCTGATAATAAATAGGGTTTGTACCGAATGATTCAGTGTTTTCATGTTTCTGGTGCACAGACTTCTACAGTAATCGACAGTCACGAATGCGTCAATAGAGCTGAACCTGAAATGAATCCTGGTCTTATTGTGATACCGCTCTTGTTAAAGTGCAAATAGGTTTGGTAATGAAAATGGCAAACACACAGTGTCACTCTCATGTGTTCTACAGTCCGTGCCGTGGCTGAAGTGTGTGAAGTTGAAGCAGCTGATGATCTGCAAACTAACTGGGCCCAACAAAGCGTTCAGCGGAAGACTGTGGTTCTCCAGTGTCCTGCCCTGTCTTCGGCGAAACACAGACGTCTCGTCAGGCCTCAGGAGAGGAACTTCTCCACAGACTCCAGGAGCTCGCTGGAGCAGTTCAGGCTTTTGAGGTCCAGTATTAATTTGTCTTCTCTGCTCGGCGACGTTTGCTCCTCTGATTCGGGGCCGATGGTGATTTGTGGCTCCTCGGTGTCTTCGTAAAAAGCCAGACCGTTCGTCTGGGGGCTCACAGTGTTGCTCTCCTCCTCTTTCTCGGGTTCCTCTCCTGGAGTGTGTTTGGCTATGAGAAGCGGGACGGTGGCCATGTTGATGGATTCGGACGCCAGGTCAAGGCTGTAATCCATCAGAGAGCCGCTCTCTACGACTGCAAGCTGAGAGCCACAAAACATGTGCATTTATGCATTTGATGCTGTCACCGTTGAACGTTTGACCCTCATCCTTCCCTCGCACTTTTAAAACATCTTTCCCTCACGGGTCAAAATAACCAGAAGCTCTAAAATTATACTTTATTTATTTTGTCCAGAAAGCTTTTTTTATTTCTTTTTTCGTTTTGACAGTATTTTTTATTATTTTTTATTTTTAATTTTATTTACCTTCAATTGACTAGATTTGATTCATTTCAGCCAGATTAGATTTGGCAATATTATTTTCTATTTTTTAAGGATTTTTTGGAGGGGAGATTTTTTGTTTAATTGACTAGATTTGATACATTTCAACCTGATTAGATTTGGCAATATTTTGTATATTTTTTAATGATTTTTCGGGGGGAGATTTTTTTTGTTGTTTTTAAAATTATTTACCTTTAATTGACTAGATTTGATACATTTCAATCTGACTAGAGTTGGCAATATTATTCTCTATTTTTTAAGGATTTTTTGGGGGGAGATTTTTTGTTATTTTTAATTTTATTTACCTTTAATTGACTAGATTTGATACATTTCAACCTGACTAGATTTGGCAATATTTTTTATATTTTTTAATGATTTTTTGGGGGGAGATTTTTTTGTTATTTACCTTTAATTGACTAGATTTGATACATTTCAACCTGACTAGATTTGGCAATATTTTTTATATTTTTTAATGATTTTTTGGGGGGAGATTTTTTTGTTATTTTTAAAATTATTTACCTTTAATTGACTAGATTTGATACATTTCAACCTGACTAGATTTGGCAATATTTTTTATATTTTTTAAATGACTTTTTTTTGGGTAGATAAAAAAATATATATTTACTTTTAATTTGACTAGATTTGAACGATAAGTACAAAAATAAATAGTAATTTAAGCACATTCCTCACATTCTTTCAACTTAAATTCAAAGTAACTCACATACAGCTGTTAATTCGACTCAAAATACCTTACATTGGGTGTGTTTGCCGACCTCTTGTGGAAAAAAATATATAACATGATATTTCTCTCTAGATGGCCTTATTGCTCTCTCTCTATATATATATAAATATATGGGTCCTAAAGTCATTTTTCTTCAATATTCATTCAAAATGACCCGAAGGAAGGATGAGGGTTAAAGCTACACCAACTGCAACATTCCACTCAGAAAAGGCAAGTAACACATTGAA
This sequence comes from Cyprinella venusta, assembly GCA_038021265.1. NCBI lineage: Eukaryota > Metazoa > Chordata > Actinopteri > Cypriniformes > Leuciscidae > Cyprinella > Cyprinella venusta. The sequence goes on from CM075882.1 coordinate 28,467,825, forward strand.
TTAAACATTGAAAACATGAGAACATTATAATTTTGTGTTTGGGACATGGCTGTCAATGGTGAGACGTTTGTTTTTGTAATCAGGCTCTCAAAAATGATACGAAAATTTGGATTTAGATTTATAGGCTGATATATCAGTTATCGGCTTTCAAATATAAAGAATTAGTGGTTTTCAAATATAAACAATTATCGGTTACCGGCATTCAACTATAGAGTGATCAGCTTATAAATATAAAGAATTATCGGTTATCAGCTTTATTGGTTTTAAAAAATAAAGAATTATCGGTTATCGGCTTTAACAGTTTCCAAATATAAAGGATTATCGGTTATCGGCTTTATTGGCTTTCGAAAATAAAAAAATAGCGATTATGGGTATCGGCCAAAACTTTCAAATCCCTACAGTTTACTGTAATGACTCCTGTGAAGCACACACCTTACCTTCTCCTCTCTGTGCTCTTCCTCTCCTCGACTCTTGTTCTTCGTCTTGCCATGTTTCGTTGGCGGTTTCCTTCCTTCATTTCTCAGCAGATTTGCTGATTGTGAGCTTCTGAGGGTCTGACTCTTTTGATCCACAGGATCTAATTCTACATCACTCCAGACCTAGAGCACATACATATGATATATTGACACGTTTAACCTCTGACCCAGTAGAAAAGTTGTCAATTAAGAACCTAAATGTCTTGATATACATAAATAAGCAGATTTTAGCGATATAACTACAAAGTGTGTATTTATAATATTGTATGATGGCAATGTGGACGCATCTTGAACTAGAAGAGTAAGTAAAAGTCTCCTCATTCTGCAAAAAATGCTTTTCTTACTTACTATTTTTGTCTTGTATTCCAGTGCAAATATCTAAAAAATCTTAAATCAAGATGCATTCACTATAGATGAGTAAAATGCTATACGATATTATGTCTGTTATGGGAAAATAAATCCAAATCAAGTGAGTTGTTGCTTAAAACAAGCAAAATAATCTGCCAATGGGGTAAGAAAAATAATCTAGTTTCTGTTTGAATTAAGATTATTTTTCTTTTATTATTGGTAGATAATTTAGTTTTTTTTAAGCAACAACAATATAAGATAACTACACATCAGCTTCATAAATTCAACAAACCATTCAGAAATGTTCTCACTATTTCTTGAGTCTCTCCATCATTTTCTGACAGTTTTAATATGAAAGGCTAAACGTTTTTGAAATTTTCAATGCATGTGTGTGTGAGTGCAAGCTGTTAAAGCTCCGCCCCCTTTGCCGGGAGCAGCAGCTCATTTGCATTTAAAGGGACAGACACAAAACAGTGTGTTTTTGCTCACCCTCAAAAAGTAACAATTTTAAAATGCTATATTAAACTTTCTGTGGGGTATTTTGTGCTAAAACTTCACATACACACTCTTATTTAACACCTTGTGAAAAGGGCATTAAACCACCCCTACATTTTTTTAGATATTTGGACTGGAAACAAGACAGAAATACTAAGTAATAAAAGCCTTTTTTGCAGTGTAAAGCACTAACCGTGTCTGAAGTGGACATAGGCTGATATATCGGTTATTGGCTTTCAAATATAAAGAATTATCGGTTATCGGCTTTATCAGTTTTCAAATATAAAGAATTATCGGTTATCGGCTTTATCAGTTTTCAAATATAAAGAATTATCGGTTATCGGCTTTATCAGTTTTCAAATATAAAGAATTATCGGTTATTGGCTTTATCAGTTTTCAAATATAAAGAATTATCGGTTATCGGTTTTCAAATATAAAGAATTATCGGTTATTGGCTTTATCAGTTTTCAAATATAAAGAATTATCGGTTATCGGCTTTATCGGTTTTCAAATATAAAGAATTATCGGTTATCGGCTTTATCAGTTTTCAAATATAAAGAATTATCGGTTATCGGCTTTATCAGTTTTCAAATATAAAGAATTATCGGTTATTGGCTTTATCAGTTTTCAAATATAAAGAATTATCGGTTATCGGTTTTCAAATATAAAGAATTATCGGTTATTGGCTTTATCAGTTTTCAAATATAAAGAATTATCGGTTATCGGTTTTCAAATATAAAGAATTATCGGTTATTGGCTTTATCAGTTTTCAAATATAAAGAATTATCGGTTATCGGTTTTCAAATATAAAGAATTATCGGTTATCGGTTTTCAAATATAAAGAATTATCGATTATTGGCTTTATCAGTTTTCAAATATAAAGAATTATCGGTTATCGGTTTTCAAATATATAGAATTATCAGCTTTTAAATATAAAGAATTGTCGGTTATCGGCTTTAACGGCTTTCAAATATAAAGAATAATCTTTATATTTGAAAGGGGTGGAAAAGGGCATTAAACCACCCCTACATTTTTTTAGATATTTGGACTGGAAACAAGACAGAAATACTAAGTAATAAAAGCCTTTTTTTGCAGTGTAAAGCACTAACCGTGTCTGAAGTGGACATGGAGGAGATTCGCTGGAACTTGGCCTTTGACCCTGATGACTGTCGGCTGAGCATGGGCTCTCTGAAGGACGATTCGCTGTTCGACACCGAAATGCAATCTTTACGTGACGACTGGGCGAGAAAATGCAGACACGGCACCTTCTCAGCCAGCGTGTCTCTGTAAATCAGGGTCAAAATTACACACTGCGTTATATGTTCTGGCACAATATTGTGTGGTTTGCTGAGGCGTTTGCACTTGAACGAACCTGTATTTGGAGCGTATGATGGCATAGATGAAAGGATTGTAAATGGCTGATGCTTTGGCAATCACTGCAGGAACTGCCTTTGAATACGGAGAAAGAACGTGGCTGTAGCTGGAGCATGAGAAACAAGCAAAGCACATTACTATGGCATTGAAATTCATGCAACTTATGTCAGAGTTTGCGATCTTCAAAGGATGATCGTCTTTTTGCCTCTTTTTCAGTTACAAAATATTTGAATCGAGACATTTAGCAAAAGCAAAAGGCTAAATTACATCAAAGTTTATGTGTCAAACAAGACACATATCTGTCAATGGGGTCAGAAAAATAATCTCGCCCTCTTTTTAAATTCAGTTTATTTTTCTGGTTTGTTTTAAGCTTAACTCACTACATTTATGATAACAAAATTCCAGAAAACAAGACTTTATAGTCTTTTTGCTTAATCTTGATTAAAAAATTATATGTTGACTTAAAACAATATTTTATTTTATTTAAAATATTTTAGAAAAATATTTTTTTAATGAAAAAATAAATAATTTTTGGCATAGATTGCTCTTGATTTAAGAATATTTATATATATTGCAAAATATATTTTCTTACTATATTTTTGTGTGTATTTCTTAATAGAAACATCTATACCCCATTGACAGCTAACACTGAACTTTGGGGGTTTTCATATCTGTAATCCATAATCATCAAAATTATAACAATTAAAGGCTTGAAATATCTCACTTTGCATGTAATGAGTCTATATAATATATCAGTTTCACCTTTTAAGTCGCATTACTGAAATAAATGAACTTTTGCATGATATTCTACTTTATCGAGTTTCACCTGTATTGCAGTAAATATAAGCACTAGTTTCCCATGTATGAAAATGTATAATGTAAGTTTTGCAGTATATTCCCATTATGTTTTGTTCCGGAAAACAAGTGAAGAAGCAAGCCGAGAGTGTCCTGAATAAAGCTGAAGACCCCTGCGGTGTGTGTTTACGTGACATGTCAGTGACCTAGAGGTATTGTTGGCTGAGCGGAAGGAATCACGCATGGTCGTAATGTCTATCCTCCAGCTGACTTCATCATTCGCTCTCGCACTACACGCCCTCACTTCTGGACACTTCTTCTATAAAAGGACGTCTCTTTACCCAGGAATTCTCAGAAAGCCTCAGATCTTCTGCATGGTTTGACTGCCTTTAATAGACTAACACATGGATCAGAACACCTCTCTGAGAGATTAGATGTTCTGCATGAAACTGGCCATCACACATTAGGGCAAAACTGAGAAAGAAAAAAGTTTGCATGTATATTTAATTTAAAAAATAAAAAAATCTTAAACAGGAGATAAAGTTACAAATGTTTGGTGAAACTCGAAAAATTTGAATATGATGCAAAAGTTCATTTATTTCATGCAATTCAACTTAAAGCCACAATCTGTACTTTTTCGGCTTTAAAAATAGCAAAAATAACTGTATCTATGTTATATATTTCTATTAGATGTGTACTTACAGTATACCGACAGTTTCCACCAACTTTCAAATACGGAGAAATTTATAGTTTAATTCGAAGACACGGGACGTTTCTTTATTTCCGTTTCGTCGTCCGTCTATGGCGTCATATAACCTTTGACTCCTCTATTTTCTCTAACTTCATTGCGGAACCCGGCGAAACCACCAAACACAAAGGGGAACACTGGACTACCGCCAAGAAAGCATAGAAAATGACGAAGAAAAAAAAGTAAGACGTATTTTTATGCGTGTAAATCACGTGCCCGCTCACGAGCGCTCACTCAGACGAGATGCACTGTCCCCCGGTGCTGCTCGCGCGGTCGTCTCATTCAAATCAGCCAACTGTTGCTGTTAGCGAGCCGCGAAGGAGAAGCATGACACAGGTAAACATTGGGGTTGCATTTTAAGCTTCTTGACAAGCTAAATCTACAGAGAGATGCCGTATATCCGTATATTTTGTAAAAACGATCATGTCATGTCATGAGCTGAGCTGGTTGTCATTGACAGCGACAACAATTCCCGTGAGCCCACGCTCTTTCCTGACGTCATCAAAGTACGTCTTTGTTATTATGTGAAATGAGTGACCCCTGGTGGCCAAAAAAAATTACATATTGTACGTTTAAAAGGTGAAACTAATATATTATATAGAGTAGACTCATTACATGCAAAGTGAGATATTTCAAGCCTTTATTTGTGATAATAGTGATGATTATGGATTACAGCTTATGAAAACACCAAATTAAAAAATATTGTGAGAAGGTTTTCATATCTGTAAACCATAATCATCAAAACAAATAAAGGCTTGAAATATCTCACTTTGTGTGTAATGAGTCTATATAATATATTAGATTCACCTAGGGATGGGCAATGATTAATCGCATCCAAAATAAAAGATTGTGTTTACATACAGTAATATATGTGGGTGTAGTGTGTATAATTATTCTGTATATATAAATACACACACATGCATGTATATATATTTAAGAAATAGTTGCATGGATATACTTTATATATATATATTTATACATAATTAATATTATGTATAAATATTTGATATATTAATAACATTTTTCTTAAATATATACATGCATATGTGTGTATTTATATATACAAAATAATTATACACACCACAAACATATATTATGTAAACACTTTTATTTTTGGATGCGATTAATCGTGATTAATCATTGCCCATCCCTAGTTTTGCCTTTAGTTGAACTTTTGCACCATATCCTAATTTTTCGAGTTTCACCTGTGGATTCGCAGTTGTTTAGATGTTTATTTGCTGTTGGATAATGATGGGAAAAAGATTAAGAGCATAGAGATGTCCAGGCTACATATATAGACACCCGTGCATCAAAATAAAATGAAAACAGCCTAACTGATGACACAAAAAATTCCAGATATTGTTTGTAATAATGGTTGGTAGTTACCCGGCCCAGGCGATGAGCGTGACGCAGGCGTACGGAGACCAGGACAGCACAAACACGATGATGACCACGAAGGCGATCTTCGCCAGCTTCCACTCCGTCTTGATGGACTGCTGTTGGATGAGGGTGGTCTTCCTCACATGGCTACCCATCTTCTCCAAATCTCTGGACACAGTTTTCACAAGAATGGCATTGTGGTCATCAATGATTTGACGTTTTGAAATACAAGTCCTGAAAAAAACTTGAAATCTTATTTGGAAAGTACTTGAATTACTGAACTAGTTTTATTGATGAAAATCTTTTGACTCAAACTCAACGCTGTAGCCCGTCTGAATTAGAGACATTTTGTGTCCAAGTACAGTATATGATCCAGCTTTCATTCTTCAGGTCAATCATATTCATGGGAGGGAAAATCAGTTTGAATAAGGAAAGCAATATCTTTGTCATAGTTTCCACAGTCATTGCATCCGCTGCACTTTATTTGTTCCATTTTATTTTATTCGTTTATTTTGGTTTATCTATCTGCCTTTTTTAGAATTTGAAAGATAATTAACCCTCAGGGGGTCTTCAGTCAGAAAAATTTTCTGTTTTGAATTTCTAAAAATCACAACTTCATCCGAATGTTATGAAACTTGGTGACTTTTATGGCATTATGTATGTGAATACAAAAAAAAAATTGAGGTCATGATCCGAGCATGCTAAGTGGTCGTAAAAAAAAAAAAAATAGTCACACTCGGTCAAAAATGACCGACCCATAGGAAGTGAATGGGAAATTGACACAAAAAAAAAAAAAAAATTCTCTGAATTTTTGTATGTTCAATCTACAAATCGGCCACGATTCTAAAAAAAAAAGTACACCGCAGGAAAGGGGTGACACTCTATACATATAGAAAAATATATATATTTTTCCATGGCAAAAATAGTCCATATATATTGATACATTCAATCAAATTATCTCAAAATTCTAAATTACAAAAAATAAATATTATACAACAAAAATAAATTGCATTGGTTTTACTGGGAGCGAGGAAATTTAATTTTTAGGTGTCCAGTCACTTTTGACCGGGAAGATAAAAAGTGTGACTCCGTAACGAAGAGCACCTGAGGGTTAAGATAATGTTTGATAAGTGAGATTGATTGTAGCGCTAAATAGAACCCAAGTGCAGACAGAAACTTTCTCAAAACACGGTTTATTTATAACCGGAAAACAAAGACCCACGATGGGGCAAACAAACAGCAACTTTAAGACAATATAACTGGTACATTCACAGACAGATCACAGTACTCACAGAACCGACTGTTAACAAGACGAACCAGCCCTGAGGAACAAACACTGAAAGCTTACATAGAAGACATAATCACAAAGCTACAGGTGACACTGATGAACATCATTACTAACAAGGGAACAAGGGGTGTGGCAAGGACACATGATCACTCTCACAGGTGACACTGATACACTAACACTGACACAAGGAAACGTGGCTAAGACAATAGACCATTTCAAAAGATGTAAACAACACTGGTCCAGAAGCAGGGGGCCTGTACCATGAAGCCGGTTTAGGTGCCTAGCCAGCTATGTTTCAGTTTAGTTTGCGCTTACCCTGGGTTTTAGGCACCATGAAGGTGGTTTGGCTTTTAGCAGTGTTCATCGCCATAGTAACTTACGCTCCATGGCTAACCTGGTCCGGGGCAGGTTATGTTCCAGGTAAGAGGTTGCAAACCGAACTTGGACCAATCAGCTGTGAGCAAAGTCACACATGTCTGATGCGATAAAGTCACTCCACCTTTTCTACTCCAAATTAAAGGTCACTACATAGCAAATTATTTTAAAGACAAAATCATCTGGCTTTTAGTAATGCTTATTTAGAATAATAAATTTGTATGATTTAGAAATTATTTATGTAATTATTATACCTTTAAACGATCTCACATGTAATTTCAGTTCTTCAATTCTTATTATACGCAGATTTTAAATGAATACATATATAAAGGTAATATAATTATGCTTTAGAATCTATAAATGAAGCTATAAAATGACATATGAGCTTAAATGTTTAATTCTCTAATATACCTTTATCAACTGTATAAACTAACTTCACAACTTTAGCACTGATATACAGTAACGAGACTTTCTTTTAGTTGTCCTCTTTCATAGACAGCTATTTTTTTCTTGCTGTGTAAATGTTTAAATTTGTATTATTTGAATACTTTTATTTAATAAGTGAATTGTGAGAAGTAGCTCTCGCGAGAAATTCATTTCAATGAGTTTTGAATGAGTTTCACTGTTTCTCAGCATGTGATTGGCTGTTCGCTGCTGATGTCATACCTAAACTCCTAATCTCAGGATTAAAGCCTGAGTTGACAGAGAAAGTTGATGATCAGCATCATGGTACCAACAAAGCCTGGTTGGATTGGTTTGGTTTTGTCAACTCAAAACTAATCCTGCAACCCTGAGTTTGTTCAACTACTATCATGGTACAGGCCCAGGGTTTCCCATACATTCATTAATTTGTGGCGGCCCGCCACAATATCAACACTGACCGCCACGCATTGATTTTCAAGATTTTTTATTTTATTGTAGAGCTGCGCGCTCCTTCCCTCCCTCAGTCCCTCCCACTCTCACAAACTGACAATGAAGACGCGAATAGCGGCCCCTCGAGCGCGATATAATATGAATCAAAACATGGGCATGCGTTGGAGGACGGATTGTTGCCAGTGCTTATTCCTCCAGAATCAATCCGGAGTTGAATGGTCAGTATAATGAACACTATGACTCTAAAAAGTTAGTCTATGTTAAATGCTGTCGCGTTTCCACCACAGATTCGCGCAATTTACTAAAACGTCATTTTTTCCTCTCGCGATCAGTCATTCAAAAATCATTGAGACGGAAGTTGGTAACGTTAGGTATAAATATATCACAGAGTCACCACACTAGACATTATTATATTATTAGCCTACTGATAAAGAGACGGCCTAAGCGTGTTGTCCAAGCATTAATGGCAAGGAAAGACTCTTATGCTGTGAGCGGTGTTTTCTCATGGTGCATGAGGTGTTTTCTTTCTGCTCCGTGCCTCCGAGGTCTTGATTATGGCATTTCTTTGAGGTTTAGAAGCCAGTATTCCTGTATTTCGTCTTTTATGAATTTAATAAATAATTCTCTCTCGTATTCTGTCCAAATACACATTTTGGGTATCAAACGTAGCCTATACTTTACCGGAGTAATTAGGCTATTTATTTTTCAGCCGACTTTTTACTTCTACTCACATAGGCTATCTGTCGGCTACTCTCTACTCCATACATTTTAATAAATAGCCTGCTGTTATGGCATTTCGGCTTGTTTTCATTTCTGCTTGACATAAAAAAACCTATCCAGATAAATCGCGCCATCCAGATAGAGTGCATTTGATTGTGTTTGGATGAGAAGTATAAACATATTATTCCGGTTTGTAGCCTATACGGTGCATCACACCTGCAAGAAGGTGTCACGCATTGATCGTCACAGTCACTCGTTTCGGTCTTTTGTATTTATCTATTTATCTCGAGTAAAAACTGTTTATAATATGTTTAATATGCGCAGCACCATAGTCGCAGCACCCAAAATGTCTCTGGCCACGCCGCTCTCACTATGGAAACCGGCCGGCCGGAATCAAGCGCGTCTTTCCTGAAGTTCTGCCGTCAAGCCTGCCATTTATCAGCCTATCAAAAAAGAAGAAAATTGCTATAAAATAGCCAATCAGAAAATAGTATTATTGTATCCGGGTAAGATTTAATGCAACAACCAAAAAAAAATTATATCCTGAAATTGTTCACGTTAATTCTCTCACTCCTCTGCTGCCTTTCTTCAAAACTTGAGCCCTGCTATATAATTCAGCATAGTGAAGGTATCAATCTGGAAGGTATCAATCAGGATTATGAGTTACTTTTATTTTTAGATAAATCACTTTGATCGAATCATTCAATTTGACAGCACTAATATTTAGAGTATAGTATAGACAAGAACCATACAAGGGTTTTTGTTACTAGCCCTGGGTACACCAATTTTCTTGTCAGTGCCCTCACAGATTCCTGCAGTTAAGCTTATGTACATCTATATTCCAATGAAGGTTATTGATAACATGCTTACAATACGTATAGGCCCCTGTGGCACATATAAGAACCCCCCCCCCCCCCCCCCCCCCCGTACCAAAACACCCCACCACCACAAATAGAATCTAATTCTGTGGGAAACACTGAGAAGCACTTCCTGTTTCAGTTTGTAACTGTTTTCTTTATTTTAGATGTACAGAAAACTTCTTAAAGATGTTTGTTTAACTTTTTGATTCAGTTTTAAATGTTCTGTTGGTTGTATTTTATCCCAGCTTTTATGTAGTGTTAAAAAACTGAAACAGGAAGTGCTTCTGGGCCAGTGTTGTTTACATCTTTTGAAATGGTCTATACAAACACATAGCCAAAACAACAGACCATGACTACGTTTACATGCAGCCAATTTTGGGGTTATGGTCGGGTTAAGGTCACTTTTCGGGTTTCTGAAACATTAGGGATAACCCGTTTACATGCGTGAGCAGAGAGAGTTTCTCCTGTATAGACCATTTCAAAAGATGTAAACAACACTGGCCCAGAAGCACTTCCTGTTTCAGTTTTTTAACACTACATAAAAGCTGTGATGAAATACAACCAACAGAACATTTAAAACTGAATCAAAGAGTTAAACAAACATCTTTAATATGTTTTGTTTACATGTGAAATAAAGAAAACAGTTACAAACTGAAACAGGAAGTGCTTCTGGGCCAGTGTTGTTTACATCTTTTGAAATGGTCTATACATGGAATTGCAATATCCCGATGTAAACGGCGACGCGCGGTTAGCGTCTAGACGTACGGACAACCTTAAGACGCAAAATGCGTCATTTCCGATTCTTCTTCTTGTATCCAAAGTCAAAAATAACAGCAGTATGCGGATAATGAATAGTTCGGGGCAGATAGCGATCGCCTTTGTTTGCGCTTAGATGCTGGTAACGTTACTGAGCTCGCTCCAAAAGTATGCTGTGCTGTGTCTCGCCATGTTTACTTCCGGTATACTGCACGCGGATTTTTGTATGCGCCGAGAAGTTTCTCTACTCAAAAGACCAAGATTCCTTGCGAATATAACATGCGCAGAACACAAATCACTATGGGGATATGCCGATACGCGTTTACATGACCAAAAATTCGGGTTAGAAAAGGGGTACCCCAGGTGTAATATCCCGGTTTTTAAAATCCGGGATATGAGCATTTTTCGGGGTTTTTCCGGTGTTTACATGGACGTTCGCGACCGGGTTATTGCTAATATCCCGGTTTTGAACGGGTTATTGGCAGCATGTAAACGCAGTGCATGAGTTTGTACACAAAACAAAGAGACAAATACATGACAAGTGCTTGAAAAATAATAATAACTTATTATTATTCAAATAAATAAATAAAATAAAAAATAAATAGATAAATAAAATGTAATTTTACAGTGTCCTGAACTTTGACGTGATCGTTTATGGTCGCCGTGATTTTGTCAAGACAGACATGGATCAACATCTTCTATTAATTCTGGAACATCATTCCTGTCCAAAGAAAACATGATCCTAACCCTCTCCTTACATACCACTGATAAAACCACTGATGTAGAAGCATAAACTTAATAAGATTTTGTTCACACTTTCGGTAGTTCGGTTCAATATTCAGTTCGTTATCAAATTAGACCAATCTACGTTTTTTTCAACCAACTTGCCAGAATTAGATAAGTCCACACACACACCCTTCTCATCTCTGTGTGTCCCATAACTGTGTCTGACGCACCCACCGCTAGCCTAGCTTATGCTATGGAGATTATCAATCGGCGATCTACTGATATTCCTGCCGTTCCCAGATCTCAAATGTTGAATTTTCTATCGAATTTGAACCACTGAATTTGTGGAAGCGAATTTGTAAAGTGAAATAAAATGGACTGAAAATTGTGGAATATAGGTTGTATTTGAATGAACATTTTGGAAGTGAAATCTGAAAGCTGAATATGGATTATTGCATTTTTAATAATGGAAACATCTGGGAAATGTTTTGAATTGAAATATTCGCATCTTAAATATTCAACCATGTTGAATTTCAGCCCATAAAAATGCAAGGCCTAAAAACACAATGCATTGAAATGCAAGCAGGGTTAAAGCAATGCATATTTTTTCAAGTTTACACTTGTCATTATTTATCAACGAGGATGCCGATCCAGAAACACGTTTTCCTTCATCATGCCACTATATGTAGGAGCGTGTGCATGCCGTACCTGCTTGCGTTTCGAATGGCGAGGAACATGAAGAAGTAGCAGTAAGAGATGATGCCAAGAGGGATGAAGAACACGAAGCAGCAGAGCATCAACGTGTAGCTCTTGTTTGCTGGAGTGGACGTCACGTAGTCCCACGTGCAGGACGTCATGAGGCCTTCTGGGATATACGAACCTATCCAAGAACGGTTACAGCACAGTGTCAAAGATTGTGGAGAAACTTCACAGATGGCAACAAAATGGCCACTTTTACACTGCATGGTCTGTTTATTTCCTCCAATTAGACACAGATCGGATATGATGCAAAACGAAAACGCATGGATTCTGATATTCTCAGATCGATTTCAGGCCTCATACAATAAATCTGACATGAATCGGATTCGTGCATTTGTAATCGGATATTCCCCGGTCAATGCGAGTCGTACGTACGTAATTAAAAAAAGTGACTTTTTGAACATTTCGTGTTACAGATATATCTATAACAAATGAAACATCTCTAGTTGACAGGCAGAGTATTGATTTTTGTTCTTTTGTGTTAAATAAGACTCCTGATGTACAATCTCTGATGAACACGTGTGGTGCTAATGAGGGGAGAAACCCAGTACGCACTAACTTTATTAATGGATCGGTGCGTATAATCACTGTCTCGAAGAATTTGTACTATATAATGATGTTTCGATACAAGGATGAAACTATTGCATTACATTTTTTTTTCTGAGAATTCCATGTCAATAAATTAAACTCATGTTGAAATTGATTTCTTGAAATCATAATGTGATTTTTTTTTTGTTCGTTTCGCCAAGTAATAATAATAATAATGATATTTTTATTTGTATAGTGCCTTTCAAGAACCCAGGTCGCTTAAAAAAATAAATAAATAAATAAAAATAAAATAAAAATACTAGACAGACAAAAGAAACAGGCAGCCTTATTATTATTATTATTATTATTAAGTATAGTATAAATGCAGATATCAGATATGGGTCACTTTAGAAGATGTAAGTGGGTCAACACTTTACAATAAGGTTCATCAGTTAACTACAACAGTTAACATTAATTAATAATGAACTGCACTTACACAGCATTTGTAAGTCTTTGTTGATGTTAATTTTAACATTTAGTAATACTTTATTAAAATCTTGTTAACATTAGTTAATGCACTGTGAACTAACATGAATAAACAATGAACTGCTGTATTTTTATCAATAGCGTTAACAAAGATTTACAAAAACAGTAACAAATGTATTGCTCATGATTAGTTGATGTTAAAGTGTTAACAAAAAATATCTGATTTGGGCATCAAGACCTGCAGTGTAAATGCGGCCTTAGTGGAGAACTATAGCTCTTGAAAATGCGGCCAATGCTTTAGAGGAAACACATGAGACTCACTCCATCCCAAAAGAGGAGCAAGACTCCAGGCCAGCGAGTAGATCCAGACCAGGAGGATGATGATGAGCGTCCGGCGGCCGGACGTCCAGCCGATGGCCTGCAGGGGTTTGGTGATCACCACGTAGCGGTCGATGGAAATGGCCAAAAGGTTGATCATGGATGTGATCCCGAACAGAGCTCCGCAGAAGGCGTACATCTTACAGCCTGCGTGCGTGGAGAAGCAGATACAAGCGTGTGTGACACGGAAACAGATCGCAAATGAGTAAGCAAATAACTTTATATATATATACATATATGGAAACACTTTACAATAAGGTTCATCAGTCAACTACATTAGTTAACACGTACAATATGTCAACAATACTTCTTCAGCATTTATTAATCTTAGTTAATATTAATTTCAATATTTGTTGGAGCGTTGCTATTTTGAGGAACTGAAATAAACTGAGCCGTTGACCAACTGAACCTGCTCTAAAGGCAATGATGGCGCAGTGTTTTTCATTTATTTAAAGGGCGCATTAGTAACATGAGCTTATAGGCGAGTCCACAACGCACACACACTCTGATTATTACACACAGTCTGCTTATTACACACACAGGGACTTATCACGCAGCAGCACACAAACGGACAAATATTAAAAATAAAAGGATTAAAATGTAAAAGATTAATAACATAAAGATATGGTTGAATCCGGACTGTCCCGTAGATAGTCTGCTTGTGCTTTAACCTCACACACACTAGGGCTGTCAATCTTCCTCTATTGGTTGGTGATGTCGTTTGTTGTAGTCCTTTTAAAACGATTATCTCTCTTTGTTTTGAACTTTGAGCGTCGTAACTTTGCAGATGTAGTTTATGCTCAAACAGCAACATTACACACTAACTAAAGTTAGAAAGTGAACTCATAATCAACCGTCCCTTTAAAACAGGCCCTCGGTGGGAAGATTGGGAAGTTAGTTACCCATTTCTCCGAACACCCATTCCTTGTACATGCAGTTGACGAAGAAGATCGGCGACTGAGTGATGGCCATGAGAAAGTCACTCACTGCAAGATTCATGATGAAGTAGTTCGGAGGCGTCCGTAGCTTTTTGTTACTGGAAAACAAAAGACCTTTTTACAATTTGTTACAATCCCAGTTTCAAAAGCATGTTATGGTCAATCCCTCAGTGCATTAGTAACTTTTAAAACACACTTTTAAACCTTTAATGCACAGAATTACAGACTTTTACAGTTTTATCTCTATTATAGTTTTTCTATATGCAGTTTTAAAGATGGACTCATATCTTTATATACAGTATATGCATTTTTCATGATGCATTGACAAACAAGCTCATCCTTAACCCTGTAAAGTCTGACATGAAGAACTCAGAAAAGAGAAATGTTTGAAATGCATCCGTTTATTGAACCTTCAGACACCTAAAAAAGACTTAAAACAAACTAAGGCTGTTAAATGATTAATCGCGATTAATCGCATCCAAAATAAAAGTTTGTGCTTACATAATATATGTGGGTGCACTGTGTATGATTATTTTATATACATATATATAAATACACACAAATGTATGTATATATTTAAGAAATATTTTAAGGTATATACTATATATAAATTTATATATAATTTAAATTATATATAAATATCAATATTTTATATATAAATAATATTTTTTCTTAAATATACATGCACATGTTTATATATATATATATACACACAGTGCACCCACATATATTATATAAACACAAACTTTTATTTTGGATGCGATTAATCGCGATTAATCATTTGACAGCCCTAAAAAAAACATGATGGCTCATATTAGTATAATATAGTGAGAATATGGAAGAAAAAACAGCCAATTTTTAGACCCAAACTGAGCAATAATACGGCCAAAAAGTAAGTTGCTCTGTAACTAAGTTCCTTCCGTTCAGTAAGTGTTCATACTGAAATATGACTAATATAAAAGTTATTCTTACAGGTTTTTTCATAAAAAAATCTGTAAAGATTTCTCAGCACAAAGGATGAGCTAAATTTACAATTTTACGAAAAGGCCTTTTACTAAAAAGTCTAAAACTATCGATTTAAAAAACATAAAGACTGTAGAAGATTGTGTGCGACGGGTTTATCAGCAAAGTTTTGATTATTGAGGAAGTTTGTGTTTCAGAACTGATAAAGCAGCTTTATAGAGTCTCCCTATAGTCTAATAATTATATTAATAATTATTAATAATTATATTCCCTAAAACTCATCTTTGATCACCAAAATACATAATTTAACATTATTTTAAAAACATATTTAACATTTTTTTCCTTGAAAAAAATTCTTTGTGCCTTAAAATATCTTGAGTGTAACTCGACACCCTCGCCTCATTTAGTATGTGCAGTTCTACCTCACTCAGAGATCCACTGGTTGTCGATCACACGTTGATCTGATTGGTTACAAGGTGGTTTGTGACGTCAGAAACACCAGCGATTTCAAAGCGTGTTTTTGAGACTGTCTTTTGTTTTAAGGAGCAAATACTCAGCAATGCATTCGACTTATGAACTTACACGTGGTTTGACTTAAAGCAGATTAAAAACACACACAACATTAAAAGCTGGATTTACACCACTGGAGGACTTGGTAAATACAGAGAGGGAAACGTCTACACTTCTGCTTAAACAGGTTCATTGATTCAGCACATGATTAATCGCACAACAATCATTGTGATTGCACGTCATCTCATTAATCACAGGCACACGTTCACGCAATCACCTCCTGAACCATCAGGCATTAGCGGCCCTCAGAACATCAGCTCTTCACAGGATCAAGCTCAGCCGACAGACCACACTTCAGTCTCTCGGTCAGGGAGAAAATCCACACGTATGACGGGAGTCTGCTCTCGACGCGTCATTAACAGCATTCATGTTTCGCTATTAGGGAACACTGGAAATAATCCGCGTGGAATGTGGATTGTGCTTTTGTTTTGCATGAATGATGCGTGACACGAGTTACCTTTAACATAAAAAATACATTATTTTCTAAAACTGACTATTTACTTTCTTAACACATATTCCGTTAACACTTTTACACTAAGGTCCCATTAGTTAAAGTCCCTCTGTGGTGAAAATACAGCGTTTAATGTTGTTTATGTGTCTATATCGTGTTTTTAATCTGCTTTAACACACACCGTGTGTGTGTTGATAAGTGGACAGCATTGCTGAGTATTTCCTGAACCAAAAACACGCTTTGAAATCGCTGGTGTTTCTGACGTCACAAACCACCTTGTAACCAATCAGATCAACGTGTGATCGCCAACCAGTGGATCTCTGAGTGGAGGCGGGGCTCATCTGCATATTCATAGAACTGCGCATTCTAAATGAGGCGAGGGTGTCAAGTTACACTCAAGATATTTTAAGGCATGAAGACTTTTTGTTCAAGGAAAAACGCGCCTCAAAAACACGGTTTGAAATCGCTGGTGTTTCTGACGTCACACACTTTAAGATTAGTTCGTGCGTTACGTGTCAACAGACACAACTTTTGAGTTTAAAAAAATGCACATTAGTAAGTGTTCAAATTTACCAAGATCAATAAATGCTTTATAGTATTTTAGCTTTATAGTACTGGTATTTTTCACTGCAAATTTTTTTGGGCATTTTTCTTCTCCAGATTTGTACTGGAAAACCAGACAAAAATAAAAAAAAAATTGCAGAGTTCATTGTTAGTTCATGTTGTCTAATGTAGTTAAAGGAGTAGTTCACTTTAAAAAAAACTTTTGCTGATAATTTCCTCACGCCCATGTCATCCAAGATGTCCATGTCTTTCTTTCTTCAGTGGAAAAGAAATGAAGGTTTTTGATGAAAACATTCCAGGATTTTCTCCATATAATGGACTTCAATGGGGACCAAACGGTTCAAGGTCCAAAAGACAGTTTCAGTGCAAACTGTTCAAAGGGCTTTAAACGACTCCAGACGATGAATAAGGGTCTTATCAAGCGAAACGATCGCTCATTTAATAAATAAATAACAAAGTTTAAGTTTTATAAGCTCAAATGCTCGCCTTGCTCTGTTCTGTGATGCGCGTTCATGACTCTCCTGTTCGAACTCGAATCAAATTGAATGAATCTTTTTTCATGTCATTTGGTTCACGAACGAAATGATCGAATTGACACAGAAAAAAAATTGTTCATTTTGCACTGAAACTGTCTTTTGGACCTTGACCCGTTTGGTCCCCATTGAAGTCCATTATATGGAGAAAATCCTGGAATGTTTTCATCAAAAACCTTCATTTCTTTTCGACTGAAGAAAGAAAGACATGCACATCTTGGATGACACGGGGGCGAGGAAATTATCAGCAAAAGTTTTTTTTTAAAGTGAACTACTAAAGTGTTTCCAAAAGGCATTTAAAGAATATGCATAAACATATGTAAAGTTGATGAGCTTGTAGTGTGTTGATGCAGATGTAGTAATGCACGTCCCCCCTGACTGCTGTAAATGAGGAAGTGCTCTAATGAGGCTGGACATCGATTCCTGTCGTGTTCAGTGGGTCTGGTGAATTAAACAGGCCGTCAGCAGCTGTGTGTGTGTGTGTGTGTGTGTGTCTCCTGTCAATGATCATGTAGAAACCGATGTGTGTTTTCCACTTCCACTACATCATGAGCCGCTTCACCCCCAAACTCCTACAGGCCTGCATGTGCATCCCATTAATTACGCTCAAAAACATTTTGCTGGATTTACTGTCAATGTGCAACATGTTATATAATTACAACATAATATATACATGCAACGTATTATATAATATTTTTATGCAATCCCATTGTTAGCGGACCAATGCAGACAGCAGCTTCTAGAAGACACTGTTTCTACTATCCCTTTTCTCTCTTTGTGTGTGTGTGTGTGTGTGTGTGTGTGATAGGTAGGTTTAGGGGAAGGGTTATAGTGTGTGTGTGTGTGTGTGTGTGTGTGTGTAATGGGTCACTCTTAGAAGAAAAGGTTCTATATAGAACCTTAAAGGTTCTATCAGCGCTACATATTTAGAAAGCCTAAAAGGTTCTCTACACTCTATACAAAAGGGTTCTTCTGGGTTCTATATAGAACCCTGGGGTTCCATACTTGGCCAATAGAACCTTTTACCAAAAAAATGGTTCTATATAGTGAAGGGATTTTGAATATCTCTATTTCTCACGACATAAATCAGAAAAATACTGTCAATGGACAGAAAACAAATAAATATCCAACATGTTTTGGGGAACAAAATGTTATAAATCGGACAAATGATATATAAACAAACCCCTCAGTAAACCTTCAGAATATAGATAAATCTGTACATTAAGTCTAGAAAACACTATTTAAAGATATGTATTGTCATCAACAGTTGCAAATAGATTAAAATAAATACTCAAACGTTTTTTTAGGATGTTTTCGTCCACTAGTCTGAAAAGCGCATGTTTTATGTAGTCTCTTGTAATTCACTTTCTTCATGTTTATTAGCTAATGTCGAATAACTGTTTGAATTTCCCTTGCTTTTATTTTGTGGTTATTTCCTCTCGATATAAAGCACTTTGAATTGCCGTAGTGTATGAAATGTGCTATATAAATACACTCGCCTTGCCTAATGTTAAGATTTTAGCTCAAAACTCAAAAATATATTAGTAAATGTTAAAATTAACATAACCTAAAAGTAATAAAGACTGTAGTTACTCACACATTAAGTTAACTAATGAAACCTGAATAGAAAATGTTAACAATAATTAAATAAATAATGCAAAAATACACTTTATGAAGTATTTTAAGCCAAAAATATTAAAATATAAAGTCAATATGATGAACATTCTTCTCTATCAGTTTTAGAAAGACATCGAAGGGTGGAGCGTATTTATTCTGTCATATTTAATATGTCCATTATTCAGCGTGTGTATGCAGACTGTTAGTGCTGATAAGAGTGTGTCCTGTCTTTGGAAAGCGTCGTGGGACTGAAGAGAGCGAGAGTGAGAGCTGAACAAATGTAAAAAGTGTGTCAGTGTCTCGAGAGGACTTAGGCTGAACGCATTCGATCTCATCCAGAGAAAGGCACGGGCTACTTCAGTGTGTAACACACACACACACTCGCTGCAGTTATCATATCTCATTCATCAAGCTTTTATGGGAACATATGAGAATATGGAGGAACAAATATGGGGATAGGATTGTTCCATTATTCAAAATAAATAGATCATGACCCACAAATAAATGTAAAGAGTTTCAAAAAAAAAAATATATATATATATATATTAGGGCTGTCAAACGATTAATCGCGATTAATCGCATCCAAAATAAAAGTCTGTGTTTACATAATATATTTGTGTGTGCTGTACATAATTATTTTGTATGTATAAATACCTATGCATGCATGTATATATTTCAGAATTATTTGCGCTTAAATTCTGTATATATATATATATATATAAATACATAATCTATATTATATAAATATAAATATTTTATATATGAATAACACATTTTCTTAAATATATACATGCATGTGTGTGTATTTATATATACAAAATAATTATATACAGCACACACAAATATATTATGTAAACACAGACTTTTATTTTGGATGCGATTAATCGCAATTAACTTTTGCACAGCCCAAATTTAAATATAATCTTAAGACATTACTGTGCAGATATTGATATTTATATGTATTTTATGTCAGTATCTGCTATACAAGCATCAGATTTCCCCCCCTTTTGCTTAGTTTTATGTTCAATTCTCTGTAATTTTAAAACATTGATTGAGAGAGGAACAAATACACCTTCCTCAAAAGCCTGATGATCATATTTGATGCTCGTGATTTCTCTAAAGACTGACGTCTGGATAGTTGAGTAAACTTCAGTCCAGTGAGTGTTCATCTTGACATATTACTAACAATATTAAAGTTATATTTACATGTACTTGATAATATCAGAGCAGATTTGACAGCAGAAAGACTCGTGAAGCTGAGCTGACGTTTATACGATTATACTAAAGGACTTTTATTCGCTAAAAGAGTCTAAACGACCAATCAGAGACAGGCGGACTGGAGGAGATCGAGTGTGGCAACGTTTTCAAAGTTTAGATCGTGTTTATGATTCAGAGAGACTTAAAGGGTTTCAGTGTCACTCCTCTTTTTAATCTTTAATCTCATTCCCTTTCCATAACCGGTTTAACACACTACTAACTAACTCAACCAGGCCCCGCCCCTTTATTCTGCGTATTAATTATTATAATGAGGAATATTGTGACGTGTTTGACTACATTGGAGGCGTTTCAGGAGTTCAGAAACACTGACACTGATATAGAGGAGGACTACATCACTAAAGACAGTGTCCTCTTTAACATTCACTTTCATGTTTAAATGTGGTTTCTCTCCCAAAACACGGCCTGTGTGTGTGTGTGTGTGTGTGTGTGTGTGTGTGTGTGTGTGTGTGTGTGTGTGTGTGTGTGTGTGTGTGTGTGTGTGTGTGTGTGAAGAAGCTGCAGTGTGTCTGCTGTCATCATCTATTACTGATGGCAAGATGTCCCTTTCAGCAAAGACTAAAATAAATCTGTCAGTATGAAACCACGTCAAGACTGGTGGACTTCAACAGGACAAGTCATTAAAACATGGCACAACATCAGCACAGAGTTATTACCAAGAAAAACAACATTTATTACCATATTTTGAATCTCGGAGTATAATGGACTATGTTATTGTTTTAAAGAGATGAAAACTCACGGGAAATCTTCTGAAAACAACCCCAGTTCTCTCACACAAGAGATCGTAACAATCTCTGAAACTGTTTGCCGAGATATCAGAGCAATCTGAGGGCTCAATATCAACTTTTTTTAATTTTTATGCTCACCAAGGCTGCATTTATTTGATACAAAATACAGTAAATATATTATTACAGCATCATTTGTTACAAAAGCTTTCCATTTCAGATCAATTCTGTTCTTTTGAACTGTCTATTCATCAAAGAATCCTGAAATAAAAATGTAAAAAACTGTTTTCAACATGGATAATAATCATAAATGTTTCTTGAGCATCATATTATAATAATTTCTGAAGGATCATGTGACTCTGAAGACTGGAGTAATGATGATAAATTCAGCTTTGATCACAGGAATAAATTACACTTCACTATATTTACATAGAAACCCGCTGTTTTAAATTGTAATAATATTTCACAATATTACTGTTTTTTTTGTATTTTTTATCAAATAATTGCAGCCTTAGTGAGCAGAAGAGACTTCTTTTAAAAACATTAAAAAAAAATACCGATCTAAAACTTTTGACCGGTAGAGTATGTCATGTCATGATTATGAAGGAGTGTCTATACCCAGCAAACACAGAACGTTCTCCCAACGTTCCCGATTGGTCCCATGAGGTTATTTTTTTGGGAACCAAACAAAAACGTTACAGGAACGTTCCATGTAGGTTATTTTTACGTTCCATTTTTATAACGTAAAGAGAACGTTCCGAGAACCAAAAACTAACATTTCCAGAACGTTCCCAGAACCTAAATTTGTTTGCTGGGTATAATATATTAGTTTCACCTTTTAAGTTGAATTACTGAAATAAATGAGATTTTGCATGATATTGCAATTTCACCTGTGTGACATTTTAAGGAGAAAAATCTGAGGCCAGGTTAATACTTAAATGACATAATCAAAAACTCAAATTAATAATAATAATAAAAATAATAAAAACTAAAAAATAATTAAAAGAGCAAACTCTGGGAACTCATTAAAAAAAGTTAGTTTGGTAACTCTACAATAAGGTTCATTAGTTAACATTAGTTAACTACCTTAGTTAACACGAACTAAACATAAACTGCACTTCTACAGCATTAATTAATCATAGTACTGACATTAACAATAATACTGAAACATATTGCTCATTGTTAGTTCATGTTAGTTACTAATGAACCTTATTGGAAAGTGTTAGCGAATAAATCCACCTTAAAATTGAATATTAGAATGAGTGTGACGGCGTACCAGAAGAAGGCGTACATGACCAGCAGGTTCCCGATCACTCCCACCGCCCCGATGATCGCCACGAAGAAGGCCACTATATAGTGTGCATGATCGGGAACGTCCACTTTCCTGAAGAAACCACGATCCATGTTCACCGGCTCCTCCATTCCTGTGACGACACACACACACACACACACACGGTTACTCCAGCAAACCTCACCAACATCTCTGAGAGTTTATGAAGGACACTTCAGGCTTTGGGTGTGTAAGATTAAAAGTGTCTTCTGCTCTCCGAGACTGCATTCATCTGATCAAACAAATTGTGAAATATTATTATAATGTAAAGCAACTATATATCACACGAAATACGTTCTGAGGAAACTATTTTGCAAATTGCAATTACGTTACATGCCAACATATAAGCAGTACTATTACGTTTGTCCTGAACATAATACATCCAAAGCAGGTTTCTTTACAATTTATGCATAATCGTGGCATTAAATTTTTGACTTTGATACACTTTTAACCTTAAAAATACCTTGTTTAACCATTTTGTAGTATTTAGTGTATTTACACAAAAAGCATTTTCTCCAATAACGCAACATAGGCCTACTGATACATTCACAAAAGACATACATTTTATTAACTTGATGTAAACCAAATTCAAGAATCCATACGTTGGTTGCAAGAAACAGATCCAAATTCAGTATTTTATCCAGTGATATCATCTTCATTTCTCCAGCAGCGACCGTAAACGTCAAATCCGCGTTGGTGATGAATTCAAACCTCTATGCACAGCTCCACTACTTCCTGAACTTCAGCCAGCTTCTTGTTTCCTGTCTGGCATTATTGGACACATTGATTAATTCATGTGTGTTTGATTATTGTTGCTGTGACTACTGAGGTCAAGCACACCTGAATTAATCAAATTGTCCAATAATGATAGACAGGGAACAAGGAGCTGGCTGAAGTTCAGGAAGTAGTGCAGTTGTGCATAGAGCCCATTCAAAAAATGCGCCTTCAAGAAGCGTTACGACATGTTTTACGGCAATCATATCAAACGCTCATTGGCTCTCGCCTGCTTCGTCACAGATTGCGACATGCCGTGTTTCAGTCGGTGTAGTACATTTGAAATGGAAAGGAGCGCGCGCCTTCAGAGAGCGAACCGAAATCAGATTAACATTTCCATGGATTAATATTAATAACTTTAATTCTGCACTGTATCTCATACACAACTACTATAATACTGCCAGAGGACTGCGATGTGAACGACTTTTGGTAATGTTAACATTAGCGGTTTTGACATTTTGTGTGATACAGGGTTGATGTAAAGTGTAATTTATTTATTTCATTTTATTTTATTTATTTATTTGACAGGGACAATGCAAACAAACATAGTGTCAGGATCAAGCATGTCTCTGAAGTGTTGCATATAAAGTTTATAGCTATAGCTAATTTTCAACTCCTGTCCCTGGAAGGGCTTTTATACACAATAAAATTTACATGATTAGCTACTTCAATAAAAAAAGTAATAATAATAAAAATAAAAAATAATAAAATACTAATAAGCATACATTGAACAGAAAGTTCAAAAGAACAGAATTGATCTGAAATACAATATAACACTTCCATTCAAAAGTTTGGGGTCAGTATGAATTATTATTTTATTTTTTGGGGGGGAAATACATAAAATAAATCAATACTTTTATTTATTTATAATGTAACAGAAGATTCTATTTAAAATAAATCCTGTTCTTTTAAACTTCCTACACTCTCAGAAAAAAAGGTACAAAAGCTGTCACTGGGGCTGTACCTTTTCAAAAGGTACACTTTTGTACCCAAAGGCTGCATATTGGTGGTACATATTAAAATCTAAAATGTACATATTAAGACTTAAAATGTACAAATTAACACTTAAAATGTACATATTAGTACCTTAAATATACATATTACCACCTTAAATGTACTTATTAACACCTTAAATGTACTTATTAGCACCTAAAATGTACATATTAACACTTAAAATGTACAAATTAACACTTAAAATGTACATATTAGCACCTTAAATATACATATTACCACCTTAAATGTACTTATTAACACCTTAAATGTACTTATTAGCACCTAAAATGAACATATTAACACCTAAAATGTACATAAAAGCACCTAAAATATAGATATTAACACTTAAAATGTACTTATTAGCACCTAAAATGGACAAAAGTTTACCTTTTGAAAAGGTACAGCCCCAGTGACAGCCTTTGTACCTTTTTTCTGAGAGTGTATTCATCAAAGATTCTTAAAAAAAAACTGTTTTTAACACTGATAATCATCATAAATGTTTCTTGATCATCATATTAGAGTGATTTCTGAAGGATCATGTGACTCTGAAGACTGGAGTAATGATGCTGAACGTTCAGGAATGAATTACACTTTACTGTATACTCACATAGGATTTACATTAGAATAATATTACTTTTTTAATGAAATAAACGCAGCCTTGGTGAGCAGACGACACTTTTAAAAGCATTAAAACTCTTACCGATCCCAAACTTTAGACTGGTAGTGTACGTTCTGACACGTTCTGCTGGAGAACCTCTTCACATAGGATGTGAAAAACACATCTTAGCCGATGCAAAAGCTCGGTTTAGTGTGGCTATACCAGTGCTTTTTTGTTTTGAGCTCTTATCTGTTGCACAAGAGTCCAAGAACTGCGGTGCATGTGATGCAAGAGGCTTAAGGGAAATAAGAACATGCTCTGTTTGTGCTCTTGACCTTCCTGTTCTGCGACGCCAAACCGAGTTCGCCTCGAGCGCAAGAAATATGGACAAAGCAATAACACATGCTGGAAAAAAAATTGACTTATTTTAAAATCATAGCAAACAGCAGTGCTTTTGAATCACATGTTGAATGATTTAGCTTAGGATGGAGGTTCAGCAACACAATACTGCTGTGTTTAATATCAATGATTTATCGGTGCACATCGATGTTGAATGAGAATCAGTTCCTCTCTTCTCTGATGATGTGGGCGGGGCCACCTGTCACTCACATGAGATCAGCCAATAGCAAACCACCACCATCCAATCAATTCCTCACAGACACAATCAAGCCCCGCCCACATTTGTTCTTGTTTGAGATGCGTTTCACTCGGAGATACAGAACAATCACTCTAAATTGCTGGGTGGTTTTAACCCAACTTTGGGTCAAATATTGACAAACCCAGCCATTGGGTTAAAATTTTTTATTACACTTTTAACCCAACGTTTGGGTTTGTTCATATTTGACCCAAAGTTGGGTTAAAAAAAAACAGCAATTTTTAGAGCAATAGAGAAGAAAAGACTAGCGCAGCTTCCAGACTTGAGAACGCAACTTCCGTTTCATGACGACTTTAATGTGAAAGTTACGAAACTTTCTCAGGACACTGTATTTTTTAAACATTTTGTTTAAGAAAACAAACATTACTGCATGTTTTATCAGAAAATACTATTTCTGGGTTTGTTTGGTTTTTTAAATTTCTCAGCAATAGGTGGCGAATCAGTTCGAGTGAGTCATTGAATCATTCAGTCAAATGATTCGTTCAAAACCACTGATTCATTCAGGGACAAAGCAAGTGAATGGCTGCGTTACAGATTACATTCATACTATATAAAACTTCTGTTTTAGCGGTCTTACTCAAAATAAGACTCAGCCCTTCTTTATGAGCGATTCGTTGAGGCATTGATCAGACTGATTCATTCACAAACACAGATTCAAGAAAGTGTCGCTCGAAAACCAGCAATGGATTTATTTTACTGTGTTCACTGGCAAAATTAAGCAAAACAGAGTCTAAAATGAAAGTCACCTAATATTACTATTATTAACTTATTATTATTATTGTTATTAATCATAACAATTAATAATAATAATTATTATTATTATCATTATTAATAATTATAATTAAATATAATTAAATAATAATAATTAATAATATTATTATTATTAATATTATTAACTAATATTAACTTGCTTATTTTTTTATTTATTTAAAAGGGACAATGCATATTAATGAACATCTTAGCTGTTCAGCTATGCCAGAATTAGCCCCCCATCTGCAGTCCCCTGTCAGGTCATCACAACAACAAATAACAGGTCTAACATTTACTACACAGTTTAAAGAACACCATCATATTCAAATAATATATTACAAGAGACACCACTGTTTTCAGACAGATTACACATATGCAATAAAGTGCTATTCTATGTACTTCAAGTACATTGCAATTATGCTAAAATACTAAAATTACAATAAAGTGCTGGATCTGGTTTGGAAAACATACAAATACTTAAACAATACTACAGTGATCTTATCCATATCGATTTGAAAAAAAAAAGTATATTTTAGTTAATGGTCACAATTTTGATGTGTCTTAGGACCACAATGGAAACAAGTCCTGGACTTTATAATCCTCGGTTATATTTTGATGCCTTTTGTTTTTATGTTTTAAGGCTTTCTTGATATAATTAAATAAAAAAAAACAAGTCTTGAGCCATTGTTTAAGTTGATTCTTAAAGCTGGGGTAAGTCAGACATTCTCTAGTTTACTGACATCACATGTCTTTCCCGTAAATCACAGAGACGTCTATCTGATGTGTGTGCATCTGGAAGACCTTAGAGTGTTTGCTCATCTGCAATTTCCTGTCAGATGTCAAATAGACATTTATAAGATGTCTTTAAGATGTAATGATTTAGAATGCATGTTAAACTGACATCTTCTAAACGTCTATTTGACATCTGACAGGAAACGTCCTATATACTCTAAAAAAAAAGGTTCTTCAGGGGTTCTTTGCGGTGCACTCTAAAAAAAATGGTGCTAAATAACACTAAAAGTGGTTCATTGGCTTGTAATTATAGGCGAACCACTTTAAGTGCCATATAGCACTTACCTTTTCATATGGTGCAACGTAGAACCATAAGAGGTGCCATAGAGCATGTTAACCACCCCAGAGAACCACTGAAGAACCAAACTGGGCTTAGTGGTGCTATATAGCACCATGACGTCTTGCAGATGAGCTAACACTCTTAAAAATACGTCTTCCAGATGTAAACACACACATCAGATAGACTCATCTGGGTCAGTATTAAAAACAAGAGCTTAGACAGAGACATGTTTGGCTCTTTTAACGCCGGCGTCCTGCCGTGTTTGAAGATATTGAACATTTCTAACTTTCGCTATATGAACTGAAGCCCTTCGAGTGGCTGATAAAGCGTCCCGCGGCTCTGCGTATCGATCAGTTCCCGCTAACGGCTCCTGTCTGAAGGTGTAGAGAACATGTCCTCGGAAAAACCCAGCGCTCAGGTGGACGTCTCTGCGTCATCTCATCACACACACACAAATCAGACCTGAGCGAAGCTGAGATGCATGCTGTGATCTGAGCATTAGCTTAGCAACATGCTAACACCAAAACCCCATCGATGAAAACGACCTGCCGTTAAATGTGTTGTGCAGGAAAGCTTGATAATTGTAATGATTTAAATTGGGCACAGACAGTGACCCTTACGATTAAAGGAAGTAATTAAACCTTGCCAGAGAGTGATTAAACGACCCATCTGTGTAGGTGCCATAAGAGGATTTATTTTTATTTATTTATTTAATGTTAATGTGATCAAAAAAACATTGAAGTTCAAGGCTCCAGTTCAGTAAAAAGCTGCCTCAAAATGCAGATTCATGGAAAAATGACACTTCACCGTCAACACTTCAAGAATTACATGCAGAACAAGTGCCAAGAGTCAAGAGTTTAGAATAAGCCGAGCGACTGAGTGCGGATTCACACACTTCCTTTAATGCAATTATGAAATACATGTTAAGTGTCAGACCAGACATCAGTAAGCACTCTTCGCTCTCAGTATGGGAAGTTTTGGGACAGAAACTAAGATGAAGATGCTCACAAAGGTCTGCCTATGTTCAAATCTGGGAGATGAAAACACATTTTTTCCATCTCTCGAGTCTGGACTTATGCAAGCCGAAGGCCTCACGCAGACTGGAACAACAACAGACCGGCGTCGCCACAACAAACAAACACAGACAGAAAATAATCAGCCCACAATAATTTCAGTTATGATTCAATTAAAAATGATCAAAACGATAACTAAAATGGCTATTTTTGAATTTTATATCTAATATTACAGTGGTATTTTCCAAGTGAACAGGCAATTTCTCAGGATTCTCTTGAGGTTATGTTGTCTGGTTTTTAATGACGTGCTCAAAATGTTATGTCAAAAATACAATATACTTTTATTGTTCATGTAATTTTGTTTTCTCATATGTTTTTCAAACGTTATTACTTGTTTCAGAACACTCTGAAACATTTCCTTAATGTCTATAATGTTTACATACAAAATATTTTAAAAACTGGATTTGTCAAACCTTCAGGATCATTCAGAAATAACGTTTTCATAACTTAATGTGAACGTTTGCAAAATGTTCTTAGAGCCTATAATTTTTGTGTTATTTTAGTTTTGTATTATAGTTTTTAATAATATTTTGAATTAGATTTTATGTTTATGTTTTCCATTTTTGATTTCAGTTCAAGTTTAAGTGATTTTTTTGTCATTTGTATATATATATATATATATTGTTTTTATTTTAAACTTTTTTAAAATTTTAGTTATTTTAAAACACTAAGTTCAACTAAATCAAAATGCGACAAATATCTGAAATAAAATAAGTTTAAGTTTAAATAAGTTAATAAATAAGTTTATTTAAAGTAATTAGGTTTAAGTGTATATACTGTATGTATATATATATATATATATATATATATATATATATACACTGTAATAAATATTTTCAAGTTTTTTTATCACAACATTTTTTCTTTTGTCAAATCAACTTAAATAATTTATTTAGTTCAGATAACTTATTATTTTGAGTTTCTGATGATTAAATCAATCTCCTTCATTGTATTAACTCACTTTTTCCAGTTCAATCAACTTAAAATTTTAAGGCAACCAGTTTACTTACTTTTTTAAGATAAACCAACAAAACATTTTACAGTGTGTATATATATATATATATATATATATATATATATATATATATATATAGAGAGAGAGAGAGAGAGAGAGAGAGAGAGAGAGATGTTTTAACGTAAAATATTGATAATAAAATAAAATAGAAAATTTTATCACATAAATTATCTACAGAAATCATTCTTAATTCAAAAGAATATATGTCGAGGTGAACAAAGACAGATATAAAATAATCACAACAAAATCACAAATTATAATTTCTCAAAATGATGACTAAATGCCTGTACTGTATATATAATGCACTCTAAAAAATGCTGGGTTATTTTAACCCAATTTTGGGTTTAAAATGTAATTTAAAAATTTAACCCAATGGCTGGGTTTGCCCACATTTGACCCAAAATTGGGTTAAAACAACCCAGCATTTTTTAAAGTGTATAAAGTGGTATCAGGGAGCCTAAATATTTTCTTTAAAATAAAATCTACTAAATGTATTCCAGACAGAAAATAAACATAAGATCACAACGATTTAATTTCTGACCGACTGAATTAAAATGGTTCAAAAGGATCACTAAAATCTTCGGCTATAATTATGTACTTTAAATCTAATATAAAGTGATTTTTGGTTACCAAAATGATGTTTTAATACATGAAAACATAAATCAAAGCTCCTTATTAAACAGAATAACTGCAAAGTGAACAAACACAGACAAACACAAACACACAATAAGTTTCAGACGACATTTTCAACTCAAATTGTTCAAATTTATGCCAAATCATGACATGGCTCGTTTTCTACGGTACATCTAATATAATGAACAAATAAAATGTTCAATTAAATCTACAGAACGTATGAATGTGAAGCGTTTACCTGACCTTCTGCGTCTGTGTGTGTGAGCCGGTGGCGTTTGCAGGGAAATCTGTTGACATGAGCGCGGTGGTGTGTGTGTGTGTGTGTGTTTATCAGTGTACTTACGGCTGGGTTTAAATGTGAGCGGCTCCGGCTCTGCTCTAATCCAAAAGTGACGAGCTTCAGTTACTACTGTACACTTACAGTCAGCATCATTCAACACACTGAGTCAGACACACACACACACACACACATTGACTCCACTGCAGGCTGATGCATACGCTACATTGATTTTCTATACACTACTGTCACTTTCAATTGCCCACAGTTTGTTCACCCAGACTGATAAGAAGACATTGTAAGCATGTTTAATGCAGATGTCAGTGGAGGATATATTATACACACTCAAACCAAAACTTATTCACACACCTTCAACATCTCTCACACTATCAGTTTATCCGCTATAGTTCAGATAATGGTGATAAACATGAGCAGAACTCAGAGGATATTTGACTGGTTTTGTCCGTCCTTCTGTTGGACTCTCACACATGAATTATGTTGAATATCATTAGATAATACCAGTTTAGCTCAACCAGTGACCAAGCAATGCTTCATGTTGTTCAGTGTGTGTGTAAAAACACACTTCAGCAAAACATCATCAGCTCAAAGTGGAGGAATCATTATATTTGGTCCCACATTATCACTGTTAGTCACTGTATGAAGAATATTTGGGTATAATATGTGTCACATTTACTTGAACTATAGTGTCCTGCACACACTAGTGAACAAATATCACAAATGATATCTGGTGTCTGAACAATTTTTGGTTTGACTGTATATACTGTATATATATACAGAACGCATATGCAAATCCGACCATAAACCTCTTATTTCCGAAAGCTGCACAACACTTCATGAGAGCTCGCTGTATTATGCAAGGAATGATACGGTCTGACACACATTGGGATGTTAGAGAGAAACAGAGAACGTTCTGGAGCTCAAACTAAAACATCCAGGAGACACGTGGATGGAAACACGGCCACACTTTTCAATAAGGTTTAACAATGAACAATACAGCATTTATTAATCTTAGTTAGAGTTAAAGTGTCCCTATTCTGCTGTTTTAAAGGCTCCTCGTGTAGTTCTGGAGTCTCAGGTTTACATGAATCAAACACAAAAAAAATATAATAATAATAATTTCATTTTTTAATGATTCTCAAACATCTCCTCTGATGAATCAATCACTCTAAATCCCTCCTTTCCAAGAGATACTCTGCTGTGATTGGTCAGATGGCCCAGTCTGTTGTGATTGGTCTGATTGGTCAGATGACCCAGTCTGTTGTGATTGGTCTACTCTGCTCTGATTGGTCAGATGGCCCAGTCTGTTGTGATTGGTCTACTCTGCTCTGATTGGTCAGATGGTCCAGTCTGTTATGATTGGTCTACTCTGCTCTGATTGGTCAGATGGCCCAGTCTGTTGTGATTGGTCTACTCTGCTCTGATTGGTCAGATGGTCCAGTCTGTTATGATTGGTCTACTCTGCTCTGATTGGTCAGATGGCCCAGTCTGCTGTGATTGGTCTACTCTGCTCTGATTGGTCAGATGGTCCAGTCTGTTGTGATTGGTCTACTCTGCTCTGATTGGTCAGATGGCCCAGTCTGTTGTGATTGGTCTACTCTGCTCTGATTGGTCAGATGGCCCAGTCTGTTGTGATTGGTCTGATTGGTCAGATGACCCAGTCTGTCGTGATTGGTCTACACTGCTCTGATTGGTCAGATGACTATGATTAATTAATTAATAAATAATTAATTTCCCAAACACACTCAAAGCACTCGACCAATCACAACACACTGCTCCAGCTGACCAATCAGAGCACAGTGTGCTTTCAGAAGGAGGAGCTTCATAGAGACAGGAAGTAAACAGAGCGTTACTGACAGACTGGGAAGAGAGGAGCCGCAACAATGGAGAATATGAGGAGAATAATCAACATTCAAGCAGGAAAACCTGATCTAGGAGAGCCTGACAACAACATCAAGACTTTGTAAGAGGGCACAATATTGGCTCTTTAATTAAGGTTAACAAATGAGACCATATTCTAAAGTGTCACCAGAAAAACTGAATAAGTTTTTTGTGGAAGAACTTCAACTACAACTAAAATTCCTAGAAAATCTGAGTAGAGCTCAAAGTCTTTTAGCACATATAAGGGTCACGAAGGAGTCCCATCGGTAAACTCTCGCCGGGCCAGGACAAAACAGGACAGCGATGTTGGGAGCTTCAAGCTTTTAAAATAGGCATCCATGTGTGAAGAGACTCCTTAGAGACAAACGCCTGCACAGATAAAAGCTTACCGACACCAATCGGATCATGCTTCAGAGTCGAACACCTGGTGCACTTTCACCCCTCCTACGGCTTCATTTTGACCAACTAGTAGTAGCAAAGCGATGTGTGCCCGAGAGCATGAGGAAATGATAAAACATCACAGACTCTTTGATGGACTCGATCGACTCCATCTGTGTTTTGATCGTCACTCTGGATCTGATCCAGTCGCAGTCTTCCACAAAATATGATTTTCTCTGCTTTTTGTTCAAAATGTTGCTTTTTTATGAAACTTTCTCACATTCAAGAGTTGATAACATTTTTGCAAAAAATGATAAAAATTCTGCCACTGACTGACAACATTTAAAATAAAATAAAACACAGACAGGGAAAGAGTTAACATCCCAGGAATATTTTCATTCCACAAAATATTAAAATGTCCTTCACACTAAAAAAAATTAAAAAGACCTGTTCACTGGTTCTTCTATGACATCACTGCTCACATCACTTTTGGACCTTCATTTTTAAGAGTCTATAAACATATTTATCAAAACAATCGTATTATCCGAGCAACAGAACAGTGATATCTCAAACTTATTACAGTAAAATATTAAGTGCTACATGCAAACTAACCTCTCAGTAATAAGATGTGGTCGGTTCGAATCCCCTCATACATCCAGAGATGCTCAGACATCAGAGGAGAGTGTGTGAGCCGTGTGTGTGTGTGTGTGTGTGTCGACTCGTCTGACTGATGACACAGTGGTCCTTTCCATCTGACTCCCTCTGACGACAAACATTGCAAAGGGAACAATCACTTTACTATTGCTCAAATGTCTTTTTGAGGAGAGACAAGCTCTTTTCCCACACACATGCACAGCAAACACTAGGGGTTTTACACAAACAAACTCACATGTTCACTCACAGAAAAAAATGTATAGTTTTTGTAAAATGTATAAGACTCAATTTAAAAAAATATGAATGCAAAAAAGGTTCTATAAGGGGAAATGTATGGAGGACTGTTTCCACCACAGCATATAACATTTTAAAATATAATTGCGACTTTTGTTTTTGCGTATTGTAAAGTTGCAATTGCAATTTATTTCTTAGATTATAGCTCACAATTCTGACTTAAATAACATGGAATTGCGACTTTATATCGTGCAAATCTGATTTAAACTCGCAATTGTAAGATAGTGTCAGAATTGTGAGATAAAAAGTCAGAATTGTGAGATAAAGTCAAAATAGTGAGATAAAAAGTGCTAATTGTGAGATAAAAAGTCAGAATTGTAAAATAAAAAGTCAGATATTGTGAGATATAAAGTCAGAATTGCAACATGAAGTCACAATTGTGAGATAAAGTCAGAATTGTAAAATAAAAAGCCAGAATTGTGAGATAAAAAGTCAGAATTGCGACATGAAGTCAGAATTGTAAAATAAAAAGTCAGAACTGTGAGATAAAAAGTCAGAATTGTGAGAATTTTTTATTCTGTGACGGAAAACAAGCTTCCATAGAAATGTCTTAAATCATTGCTTAATACTTTCAAGTTTAACAGGTTATTTATATTTTGAAAAAAAGTCCATGATGGGAAAGCTTCTACAAGCCACTGCCGGAACCTTTAAACGTTCCATATAGAACCTGTTCTTCTAAGAGTGTATAGTTCGCATGAACTGATCAGAAGTTATGTTCAGTCATAAATGTTGATAAGGCACTCGTATCATGTCTAATCACTAGAGATGGTCATTAGACGTTCACTCATGCGTGCAATTTCAATGTAATTTCATCTGAGCATTCAATAGAAAAGCACTGAGTTGTAAAGAGAAACAGTGTGTTGCTGCAGTGCATTAATCAATGTGTGTCAATGACTTCTGGAAGTGAATGGAGGATGATCAGTCTAATTGAGGACTCGTGGTGAATGCTGCATCTGACCTAACGTGTAGTGTGATTGCAGTGATTAATGATCGCTCTCAGAGTACCTGTAGAGTCATGGACGACGAATCATAGCCGCTCTTCAATGGGTGTAGTTGTGTTTTAATGAAATAAACACAGTAAGGATGCATTACATTGATCACACATTGATTGTGCGATTGTAACACATGCTACTTGTCCTTCCCTGAGGGCGAATCACGGCAAAACAAGTCTCTAGAGCCAGAAAACAGTAGACTTGTGTAAAATAAGTACAGGTTTCGCCACTGCCATCTTGTTCTTCATTTGTTTGAATGCAGAAATTTCCATTCAGATAACCAGAGAGATGCAGCTGCCGTGAGAGAACAGAGAAAGCGAACACAGGAGATCGATCGAGCCAGTAATGAGCAGCATGGCTTTAATTAACTTGACAAATCTGTCATTGACAGCTGTAGCAAAAGGCCTTCAGGATCCCAAACACCCCACAGCCTCACACACACGTTCAACATCACACACACACACAACACTGGACAGACGTTCGGATGCTATTACTGAACAATACACGTCAAATCTGGGCTGAAAAAAATTCTCCATGCTTTAAAATCTCTTGAGTGTAACTCGACACCCTCACCTCATTTAGTATTCGCGGTTCTATGAATATGCAAATGAGCCCCACCTCCACTCCCTCACTCAGAGATCCACTGGTAGGCGATCACACGTTGATCTGATTGGTTACAAGGTGGTTTGTGACGTCAGAAACACCAGCGATTTCAAAGTGTGTTTTTGGTTCAGGAAATACTCAGCAATGCTGTCCACTTGTCCATGGTGTGTGTTAAAGCAGATTAAAAACACGATATAGACACATAAACAACATTTAAAAGCTTGATTTTCACCACAGAGGGACTTTAAATTCATTTGTCTCCTAATCTTTGATCAATCAGCAACATCTCATCTCTTCTCTGATGATGTGGGCGGGGCCAGCTGTCACTCAGATGAGATCCACCAATAGCAAACCACAATCATCCAATCAATTCGCCACAGACAAAATCAAGCC
Organism: Cyprinella venusta; assembly: GCA_038021265.1. Taxonomy (NCBI): domain Eukaryota; kingdom Metazoa; phylum Chordata; class Actinopteri; order Cypriniformes; family Leuciscidae; genus Cyprinella; species Cyprinella venusta. The sequence continues at coordinate 28,503,209 of CM075882.1, forward strand.
CCGCCCACATTTGTTTTTGTTTGAGAAGCAGTTCCGCTCTGGAAGAAATTATGAGCGCAACTTCCTGACTTTAAAGTACTGTAACTTCAAAATGGCTTTTAGAAGAATGAATTTTGAATTTTGAGTGATTAAGTTTTTGAATTGATTATTAAAATGTGTGACAGGGAAAAAAGCGCCACAGACAGTTGACAGGTTAAAGGAGTAGTTCACTTTTAAAAAACATTTGCTGATCATTTCCTCACCCCCGTGTCATCCAAGATGTCCATGTCTTTCTTTCTTTCTTCAGTGGAAAAGAAATGAAGGTTTTTGATGAAAACATTCCAGGATTTTCTCCATATAATGGACTTCAATGGGGACCAAACGCTTCAAGGTCCAAAAGACAGTTTCAGTGCAAACTGTTCAAAGGGCTTTAAACGATTCCAGACGATGAATAACTTCTTCGAACGATTCATATTAGCGACTCAGAGTCGACTCTTGTTTTTGAGAGACAATGACTTTGTATACGATGAACTTTCATGTTTAAAACTTTGCAGGATGTTTTCGTTCACTTAGATCTATGTTAAACACTACATGAAGGGTAATTTTCAAAAATCCATAATAGGTACTCTTTAAGTCCAAACCCAAAGGCAATCCGAGTAAGCTGCGGCAGTAAAAAAAAAACGCCATTATTTCACCACAGGGTGTCATTGTTCGTCTACGTTGGTGAGAACACTTTATTTGGATAAAATGTAATCACTCAGTGTATTTTTTCTAGGTCAATCGTTTTACTATTTACATGTTCATGACCAAAATGCTTAATAAATTACCAGAGAAGTTGACTCATTCTCCTCTATGCTGCGGGCGTTCAGATGTACGATCGCACCTCGCGATCATTCATTCATTCATTCATTCATTCATTCATTCATTCATTCATTCAACTATTTTAAAAAGACAGGAATAAAGCACCAAATGCACACTTTTTATTAGTCAAATTCATTTAAAAAACGTAAGCTCAAGTATATAATATAAGTAGGCAAAGACAAAAATACTGTTGTGTTAATGAGAAGACAGACTGCTGCAGGTTCGTGGATAAATATACTGTTATCGAGTGCCGAAGTTACGACGTCACTCTGTAGGCCAAAACGCGGAAGTGAGTTACGCCCGTTTCACACATACTCCGTTTGCAGTGCGTATGCGGTGAGTGTTGCGGTGCGTATCCGGTACAGGAGCCGCACGCGCTAAAGTGCTTTCACATATGCTGCGTTTGCAGTGCGTCAGCTGTACCACAAACACTCGCAATTTTTATTTCAAAATCAGAAGTTATGCAGCAGAGTGACCAGTGACCAACAATCCTGTTATCCATGTCCTGTTTTGACGTCCTGTCCTGGCCGTTTTTTATAAAGTGATGTCCTGGTTTTCAAAAAAAAACAAAACAAAAAACGCTGGGAAAGATCAGCTTTAGAGCAAAATATAGGAGATGAGCAAACAAGGATTATGAGGAAGAAACAGGATAAAGAGGAAGAAAACTAGTTCGTTTTTGTACGTTTGTGAGAGGTATTTTTGTTCAATTTGAAGGTATTTCTTTTAGTTAATTAATATTTAGCTATATATTTATTTTTTCTAATACAGAAGAGACATTATTTTTTAATCATTATTTCATTCATTATTTTTTAAACCTGTCATCTTGTTGAGTATCCTCTGAGAAGCCTGGGCTATCTGAATTTGTGTCTTAATATAACAATTTTCTATCCACAGAGGGGGCATTGCCTATAATTGTAGGGCCTATTGAAATTAATAAGGCATCTTTGAGTAAACTTCGAGTATCAATTGTTTTCTGGGCCATGTGTCCTGGTTTTTGGTAATCAAAATATGTTCACCATATGCAGCAACTTTTATTAAAATAAAAGTTTTGCCATGGCTTTGCGATTCTCTTTTATAAACTTGAATTGACGCATGCTCGTTCAAACACTTTAAACAACGAATGCATACAATTCCATGCATTACTTATATATTAAGATGTCTTAAAGTAAAAATATGAAACAATTTATGGAGAGATTACTACATTTTATTGAATTAAATACATTTATGGTGAAACTACTGCATTTCGAGGGCAATCTGAGTTCATTTTGACCACGAATAGTGCGCTGTCACTTTATTTCTGCGTTTGCAGCACAGCAGAAATAGACTCGGTACGGAAACGATCTCTGCACTGCTGTATACGCACCGCAACTGGAACGGATCGACGGACTGCATCCGCGTGCAGTGTGAAAGCTCTGACCTGTTAACATGGGTACGGAAAAAAATACGGACCGCATACGCACTGCAAACGGAGTATGTGTGAAACGGGCGTTACACGTAAAGCGTTAACACGCTCCAGTGGAGAGATACCCGGATGGTGACATATTCTATTGACGATCACTGAGAACGTTAAATTTTTGTGATTATATCAAACTAAGTGGCCAAAACAACATTCAACCCGGTATCACGACAAGACATAATCACGTTGGTCCACTTTAACGTGAAACACTTAAACTGAAACTTACCATCATGACCTATTGGTTTTCATTAAACTGAGAAAATGGAATTTTGTTTTATTGACGATCACTGAGATATGGTCTATTATTTAAAATGCAAAAAAACATTTATTATTTTTAAGGTAAATAGGATTCATTTGCCTGGATCCACGCCGAAGAAAACGTCTAAATGTCAGGTTTTTAATGAAGCAGCCTAATGAGTAAAATGTCTATTTTTCCGGCGTCCCTCAGCTCATCGTTTAAGCAAAAGGTATAAAACAACTTATTACATCGACTTTAACCATAACCTTTTAAATACTCGACCTAGTTCCATTGCTTAGCAACGGGAAGAACTTCAGTGCCCAACCCGTATCACGACAATAATCACGTTGGTCCACTTTTGAAAACGTGAAGATGTCACGATTTCCTTTAAACTCAAAACCATAAATAGGGCTCTACTGCCATCTTGTGTCAAATTATATTTCTATATTTATTTTTCCAACAAATAAAAACCAAACCCGCAATAAAACCCTTTCCAATATACTTTTGCATTTAATAGAATCAGTAGCTCAGTCGATAAAGCATTGGGCTTTAATCAAGAACGCGTGAGTTCAAAACTCATTCTTGCTTACGTTAAATTTTTGTGATTATATCAAACTAAGTGGCCAAAACAACATTCAACCCGGTATCACGACAAGACATAATCACGTTGGTCCACTTTAACGTGAAACTTACACTTAAACTGAAACTTACCATCATGACCTATTGGTTTTCATTAAACCGAGAAAAATGGAATTTTGTTTTATTGACGATCACTGAGAAATGGTCTATTATTTAAAATGCAAAAAACATTTATTATTTTAAGGTAAATAGGATTCATTTGCCTGGATCCACGCCGAAGAAAACGTCTAAATGTCAGGTTTTTAATGAAGCAGCCAGCCTAATGAGTAAAATGTCTATTTTTCCGGCGTCCCTCAGCTCCTCGTTTAAGCAAAAGGTATAAAACAACTTATTACATCGACGTTAACCTTTTAAATACTCGACCTAGTTCCATTGCTTAGCAACGGGAAGAACTTCAGTGCCCAACCCGTATCACGACAATAATCACGTTGGTCCACTTTTGAAAACGTGAAGATGTCACGATTTCCTTTAAACTCAAAACCATAAATAGGGCTCTACTGCCATCTTGTGTCAAATTATATTTCTATATTTATTTTTCCAACAAATAAAAACCAAACCCGCAATAAAACCCTTTCCAATATACTTTTGCATTTAATAGAATCAGTAGCTCAGTCGATAAAGCATTGGGCTTTAATCAAGAACGCGTGAGTTCAAAACTCATTCTTGCTTACGTTAAATTTTTGTGATTATATCAAACTAAGTGGCCAAAACAACATTCAACCCGGTATCACGACAAGACATAATCACGTTGGTCCACTTTAACGTGAAACTTACACTTAAACTGAAACTTACCATCATGACCTATTGGTTTTCATTAAACCGAGAAAAATGGAATTTTGTTTTATTGACGATCACTGAGAAATGGTCTATTATTTAAAATGCAAAAAACATTTATTATTTTAAGGTAAATAGGATTCATTTGCCTGGATCCACGCCGAAGAAAACGTCTAAATGTCAGGTTTTTAATGAAGCAGCCAGCCTAATGAGTAAAATGTCTATTTTTCCGGCGTCCCTCAGCTCCTCGTTTAAGCAAAAGGTATAAAACAACTTATTACATCGACGTTAACCTTTTAAATACTCGACCTAGTTCCATTGCTTAGCAACGGGAAGAACTTCAGTGCCCAACCCGTATCAACTTGGTCCACTTTTGAAAACGTGAAGATGTCACGGTTTCTTTAAACTCAAAACCATAAATAGGGCTCTACTGCCATCTTGTGTCAAATTATATTTCTATATTTATTTTTCCAACAAATAAAAACCAAACCCACAATAAAACCCTTTCCAATATACTTTTGCATTTAATAGAATCAGTAGCTCAGTCGATAAAGCATTGGGCTTTAATCAAGAACGCGTGAGTTCAAAACTCTTTCTTGCTTACGTTAAATTTTTGTGATTATATCAAACTAAGTGGCCAAAACAACATTCAACCCGGTATCACGACAAGACATAATCACGTTGGTCCACTTTAACGTGAAACACTTAAACTGAAACTTACCATCATGACCTATTGGTTTTCATTAAACCGAGAAAAATGGAATTTTGTTTTATTGACGATCACTGAGAAATGGTCTATTATTTAAAATGCAAAAAACATTTATTATTTTCAAGGTGAAAATGATTCATTTGCCTCGATCCACGCCGAAAAAAATGTCACATTTTTAATGAAGCAGCCGTCCACTTTGGAAAATGTGAAGTTGTCACGGTTTAACCTCCTCAAGCGTGAAACTTACACGTTTGTTAACACGCTCCATTGGAGAGATATCCGGATGTTTATTCGCCTCTGCCATATAACGACCTATTGGTTTTCGTTAAACCGAGAAAAATTGATTTTTTTTTATTAAAGATCACTGAGAAATGTTCTATTATTTAAAATGCTAAAAAGAAAAAAAGAAAAACATTTATTATTTTCAAGGTAAATAGGATTCATTTGCCTGGATCCACGCCGAAGAAAACGTCTAAATGTCAGGTTTTTAATGAAGCAGCCTAATGAGTAAAATGTCTATTTTTCCGGCGTCCCTCAGCTCCTCGTTTAAGCAAAAGGTATAAAACAACTTATTACATCGACGTTAACCATAACCTTTTAAATACTCGACCTAGTTCCATTGCTTAGCAACGGGAAGAACTTCAGTGCCCAACCCGTATCAACTTGGTCCACTTTTGAAAACGTGAAGATGTCACGGTTTCTTTAAACTCAAAACCATAAATAGGGCTCTACTGCCATCTTGTGTCAAATTATATTTCTGTATTTATTTTTCCAACAAATAAAAACCAAACACGCAATAAAACCCTTTCCAATATACTTTTGCATTTAATAGAATCAGTAGCTCAGTCGATAAAGCATTGGGCTTTAATCAAGAACGCGGGAGTTCGAAACTCATTATTGCAATAATTGCGCTTATTTTTAATTCGTCAAGTGGCATAAACATATAATTGCAGTGACTTGCTCGTTCTTCGTACGTCGCTAACTCAGTTAGCTGGATTTGATTGTTGGCGATTTGCCATGATCTTTGGATCGTTTGGATCTTCGAAGCTCATCCTGGACTCATAGCAACAGGTCCGTCAGCTTGAACCTGCTCGCGAGCAGGCTTATTTCATGTAAACAGGATAGCCTAATTTCTGAGATTTATTTATTTATTTATTTCTCGGGAAACGACGTTGTGAGGGTGTCGTTTAATACATTATTATTTTGTTGGATATGCACATTGATATTCGATTCGATGTCGGGCTCTTATGGTGCGTTCTATTATTCATCCGTCTCGGAGATCCGAATCATACGACAGACGTTGCCTAGCAACACGCCCCCTTTCCTCGGATTTCTCCTCTCGGACGTCGGACCACCGTGAGGACACCGAGCAAGAATTCCATTTCGGAATTCAAGATGGCTGCGCCCTGTGACTTGTACGAATGAATTGTTTTCATTGTTTTTGAACCGCTTTGGTATTTGATATAATCACTCGTGTTACTGCTTCCCCTGTGGGTATGGGAATCGGTTGTTGTGAGTGCAATTACTAACGTTGCTAGCGTTGCTAACAGAAGATTAACATGAAAAACATTAAATAAAGTGAACGTTTTCAAGTTCAAATGGCTGCGTTTTGATAAGGTGTAGTCATAATATTTTTTTTTTTAATGTAAGTGCCTGGTACTCGGCCAGTGCTACCATGACAACAACTCTCTCCGACTCGGACACGCAAAACATAATAGAACGCTTGAAGTGTGGACGTGACGTCAAATCCGAGGTCCGAGACGGTTCGTTGGGTATAATAGAACGCACCATTAGTTGTTTTTTTATTATTATTATTTTTTTTTTAAATTTTTTGCCAACTTAGGATATATTATAATTGTTAATGAAGATAATGCAATCATGATGACCACGCCGATTATGATTTACAATCCCTCAGGCTTAATTTACGTGATTGGTGCCATACACTGTAGACTACACACATGTTCCCATCAAGGCCTCAATGAAGGGATTTTGTGAGCAGAAGGGGGACTTACAATGTAAATGTGCAGCCAAGTTCCTATTACATTTTTTTAATATTCCAGATTAGTAATATTATGTCAATTTCTTTTAAAGGCAGTTGACTGAGTAAAATCTCTTAGATGGTGTGTGTGACCATGTTCCAAATCACAAACCAGTGTGAAATCAAAATGGCCAGGATCTGTGCATGACTCAAGAATTTTAAGAGATTCACATATATAAACATTATTTGAACATGGTAAGGAAAATTATAAATATCAAACTCACGGTATTACATACACTTATGCTGAGAACTGCATTTTTCCATCATACAGGTGATTACAACAGGATCCTGCATGGAGACAGGTGTTTTATGACCCCATTCCCTGACCCAAACCCCAGACCAGTTACAATGCAGCTCTAGGACAAGGGCACACAATGACATGAGCTTTGGCCAACTAAAGGGAAGATTTCAGGGTCTGAGAAGCCTGAGGGTTGCACCTGACAGGGCCTTTGACATTGCATGTGCCATATTACACTGCCAACATCAGAAAAAGACAAAAAAATGTTTAATTAAACCTAAAATAAAAGAAGACAAATTTGCAAAACTGTAAATTTGCTTAGAGTTTTATTTCAATATCTCTTTTAAAAGAGATATTAGGCTATGCAAGGTCAACAATAGGACTCTGTGTGAAATAGTGTATTTTACTCTGAAGTTTATTTTGAAACAACTCTATTTCTAGTGCAATTTTTTCTTAGTCAAGTTCTATTTCTCCCCCTGATTTTTGTTTTTTCTTCTAAATACTCTATTTTCTGTTGAAGACTCATATAGGGAACGAATTTCACCCAGTGTCGTTGTGTCACACATGCCTCATGCAACAAATAAAAAGGAAACGTTGTCTCTACACTGCCCACCCCTGTATCACTGCTGTGTGCAGACTCTTCTGTAGGCCTCTCTGTACATGTGGACTCCTGTCAGAAATAATAGGCATAGGCACAAGTATAAATCAATTAAATTAAAGTTCTTCCTCCAAAGGACAGTCATCTCAGAAGTTTTCTTCACTCTCCAGTGCAATGTGTTTAATAACTCATGGCAAAATATTTTTACATTAACATAAGTTTATCAGTTTTTACTTTCACAAGACAAAGCAATGTATCATATTTAAGATTTAACAGTTGAAATGACTAAACCAGCCAATTTGGATTATAGGTCTATGGTCTACTTAATTTAATACAGTAACACATTATTTCACAGTGTACAAAGATAATTTAAATCTCATTTCCCAGTGATGATGGTGTTGCTGCTACTGGTCCCTGATGTGGGTCTGGAAGAGCTGAACCCAGGGATGTCCTTCACAACAGGGCAATTCACATTCAACCCAAGGGTCAGCTCTTCTGCCAGGGTCAGGAGCATCATTATTATTTTTTTCTCAGCCTTTTTCCTGGTTGCTTTTATAAACAGACAATCATTTATTTAACAGTACCTTTTTAAAAGAGACTACAGGCCTATAAGGTAAAATTACCATTAAGTAGAATATTTTTGTACTTCACTTTCACCATGTCCATTATTATAGTGTGGTGACGACATTACAATGAACAAAGTAATTATGAAAATAAAAATAAAATAATAAAAATAAGTAATTAAAACATCTAACATGGCCACCACAAACGCATTTAATCTGTCTTCTACTTTTGCCAGCACTCTCTCCTGGCTTTTGCACACTTTGAGGTGTTCCTGGCGTTTTAATTAAAAACTGAAATTCTGCATAACCTTGCATTAAAAGCTCTTTCTCTGCTTGGGAGAAAAACTGGGCGTGTTCTTTGGCCATGTTGAACAGCCAATAGCAGCGCTGCTGATCACTGGTTCTGCTATCGATACATGTCCCCTTTTAAACCAACGCGAGAACGCGCAGTTATCTCAGATAACTCAATCCAGCGATACTAATCATAAACAACAGGTGTGTTCGAAGAACCCAATTAGCCGGATCATGATTAGCACGATGATAACGAGCCCCAGCTGGTCGCAATTATCAAAAACACAAGAGTACAATCATTTTCAGTTTCTTTCCTTTGGTGGTGTAAAGCTACACCCAAGATATTTCACAGTCTGTGAAATTCAATCTAACAAATCTTTGATATCTCTATATGTTTAAATCATTTGGCCTAACAATACCTCTAACTTATTTTGTATTATTTATTTTTTAAGCAAAGCACTGGTCAATTGTTTTGCTATTTTGTTTCCATAACTTGTCCTCCTAATGGGACAATTACATCCATACAAATGTAAGTATCTGTTTATAGCTCTTAATCTGTAGTTTTGTAATTTCCGATTTTTCTTCTCTTCAGTAGCACCAAAGTCCTTTCAGGCGTTTCAGGCAAGTCATGCCACTCGCCGCCATCTTGGCAAAGCCTCCGGGCAGCTATTTCGTGAACCTATGAACAAGACCAGGCTCCTATCTAAATGAATGGGCAGAGAGTCAGAACTGCACTTTCACTGGTCAGCAGAAAATAAAAACTGGCATGTATAGAAACAGCAGTAAAATATGATAAAAATCGCTCGAAAAAGTTTGATGCCTTTTCACCAAAATATGGTTTAAAACGCCGTTTTCCCACAGGTTATACTTTTACTGCGCATGCGCAAGGGTTCTCTCGCTCTAACCCTATGAGGGAATACTTTGCTGAAACTTCAGAAAGACTCCATAACATTTACTCTCTATGTGAAGATGTCTCAAAATATTCGTCATTATAATTTGTAAAGCTTCCATGTCACTAAGAATATATGAAGAAGACTGAGGACAAAATGTGAATAACTTTGACGTGCCTATATGGACTGAAGTGCCTTTGCTTAATTTATTTTATTTGTTGCTATTGATTTTCTTTATCGAATTTTGTTCTATTTAACCGTGTTTAACTATGTTCGGCACACGAGTCTCGCAACGAGATATCTGTTAAAGTGTGTTTTGTAAATGAGTGTGTTTAGAAAGAAAAAAAGTCATGAATTCTGCGCATGCTCGAGAAGCCTTCCGTCGTCCTCTGATCGCGCTTGCGCACTGGCTGCGCTCGGACGCGTCTGCTTCTATGGAAACGCAGCGGGAAGCATGGGATGTTTGATGTTTGGAAAACCGGAAGTGGAGGGAGATTCGAAACAGCGGATAAAATAGACACGGGAGTGTTTATTAAAGCCATGGGATGATGGTAGAGTATAAAGACACTTTAATATCCGTTTAAGACTGTACAGAACTACGGTCTGTGTGTGTGTGTGTGTGTGGATCATGTTTGATGTTGGGTTTACAAACCGCAGCTAACGGTATAACTGCGCATGCTAATGACAGTTATTTATTATTATTTCGTTTAATCGTATCTGTCAGCATGTTATCATTCACAAATCTTTCTATCATCCCTTTCAAAAACGGTGATGTGTAACGTAGCTGTTGTTGACTGCTGATTTGATTTGCGGTTAAATTATGCAAAATAATAATAAGATGGTTAATTTTAGATGAAATTTTATTTACATATATACATTATATCTGATTTATCTTGCTAACTACGTGCTGTGGTTGAATTCTGTAGTAAATTGTAGCAATGCTATAAGCATACCCATATTAAACTATGTTTATTTGGGCATTAACTGATAATTTAGCTGTAAACCAGTTGATAAATACTGCATATGATTCAAAGGTTGTATTATACTCTGCTTCAATATCTTGTTTAACATGTCATGTGGGCTGTAAAAATGAGTAATTTGACTCATTTTCCCTGTGTTTAATTCCCACACGCCACATAAAGCTGAATGTCATTGGGAACCGAGCTCCTGGTCCTCTAAAACTCATCGTCAGTGCCGAGAATGGATGTGAAGTTGGAGGTTTTGTTGTCGTCCAGCATCAAGCGCCGCAAGCCGTGGCCCAGATTCTGCTGGCTTGGCCGGGTGAGATCATACTAATGCACATTTTTGAAGCTAATCTAATGATTTTAAACAAACACCAATATCAAAGTCAAAAGTAATTTATTGTCATGTGTACGTACAAGTTACCGAGTGCAATAAAATATTTGAACTCTACTCCACAGACTATAGATAGACAGGCAAAATACAATAAACCTCACTGCTATAGAAACACAAAATGTGCATAAATGTACATAAATTACGAAATAAGTGCTAAGCAACAAGATCAGTGGTAAAATAAGTCAAATAAAACAAAATGAGTGACATAAGACAATGAAGTGACTCTTTTAAGCTTTTGACTCAACCATTTGTTTTATCAGTAAGATTGTTGAATGTTTTTGAAAGAAATCTCTTCTGCTCACCAATTCTGCATATTTAATCCGAAATGCATTAAAATCAGTGATATATTATCGTTTAGTTATATCATTTAAAAATAGTTGTTTCTTATGTGAATATCTAGTAAAGTGTAATTTATTCCTGAATTTCCAGCATCATTACTCCAGTCTTCAGTGTCACATGATCCTTCAGAAATCACTCTAATATGAGGATCTGATCTTCAATAACCTTTTATGATAATTATCATCAGTGTTGAAAACAGCTAAAAAGAACAGCTTTTATTTTAAATATAATCTTGTGTAACATTATAAATGTCTTTACTGACACTTTTGACCAATTAATGTGTCCATTCTGAATAAAATTATTAATTTCTTTCCCCAAAAAATCTTACCGACCCTTTCCATTTCAAATAAATGCTGTTCTTTTTAATTCGTCTATTCATCAAAGAATCCCGTTTTCAACATTAATAATCATAAATGTTTCTTGATCATATTAGAGTGATTTCTGAAGGATCATGTGTAATGTCATTTATAATGTTACACAAGATTATATTTCAAATAAATGCTGTTCTTTTGAGCTGTTTTCAACACTGATAATAATCCTAAAAGGTTATTGAAGATCACATCCTCATATTAGAGTGATTTCTGAAGGATTGTGTGACACTGAAGACTGGAGTAATGATGCTGGGCATTCAGGAATAAATTACATTTTGCAGTACTATTTCGCTTTTTTACTGTGTTTTGTATCAAATAAATGCAGTCTAGGTGAGCGGAAGAGACCTCTATTTACTGATCTTCAAGTTTTTTTACTGTTTTCTCTCAGGAAAAGGAGGGTGTTTTTCTGCTAGATGACAGTCGCATCAGTGAAGTACATTTGCTTTCGGGACGGACCAAAAAGAAGATCCCCAAACTTCAGCCGCTGTTGCAGAGGGTGGTGTCCATGTCGGCGTCTCAGAACGGTGAACGACTGTCACTCATCTAGGGATGGGCAACGATTAATCGTTAGCAAAATAAAAGTTTGTGTTTACATAATATATGTGTGTGTAGTGTGTGTCAATAATTTGTATATAAAAATACCCACACGTGCATGTATATATTTAAGAAAAATGTGTTATTAATATGTCAAATATGTATATTTATATATAATATTAATTATGTATAAATATTAGGGCTGTGCAAAAGTTAATTGCGATTAATCGCATCCAAAATAAAAGTCTGTGTTTACATAATATATTTGTGTGTGCTGTATATAATTATTTTGTATATATAAATTCCTATGCATGCATGTTTAAATTTAAGAATTATTTGCGCTTAAATTCTGTATATGTATATAAATACATAATCTATATTAGATAAATATTTTATATATGAATAACACATTTTCTTAAATGTATACATGCATGTGTGTGTATTTATAAGTACAAAATTATTTTGTATAGCACACACAAATATATTATGTAAACACAGACTTTTATTTTGGGTGCGATTAATCGCAATTAATTTTTGCACAGCCCTAATAAATATATATAAAGTATATACATGCAAATATTTCTTAAATATATACATGCATGTGTGGGTATTTATATATACAAATTAATTATACACTACACACACACATATATTATGTAAACACAAACTTTTATTTTGCTGACGATTAATCATTGCCCATGGTGATGGTGTCGCACGTGTGTTCACTCCTGTTATTTATTTGCAGGCGTGTGGCTGGTGGGTCTGCTGGTCTCTGGAGATCTCTTCCTGTGGAACAAAGACAAGGATTTGCTCAAAACGGTCTCAGCAGTTCCTGCGCTTCATCAGCTGGTTTCTTCCATCAAAGGTCTGTGGAAACTCTTAAAGCGTTAGTTCACCCCAAACTGTAAACTCCCTCATGTTATTCAACCCCGTCAGACTTTCGTTCATCTTCTGAACACTAATGAAGATATTTCTGATTAAATCTGAGAGCTGGATCACTCCTCCATAGGCTTCTAAGGGATCGAAACTTGCCGGCTAAGTTATTAAAGACATCGTTAAAATAGTCCGAGTGACGACAGTGGCTCAACTTTTCCTGATGCACATGCCGTAATCATGCTCAAACTAACGGCTCGTCTTCCGCAGGTTCTGCGACTACCCTCGGACTTTCTCTGCTGGTTTCGGAGAATGCGCAGCGAGTTTTCCTGGCCGTTCTGACAGGACAGGTGTTCCTCTGGGAGTGTACGACACCTCAGGATCTCAGCGGCCCGCGGGACGCCACCATCACGGGGCGATGGAGTCACATATCATGCCATGAAAACACTCAACTGCCCTCCGGAAAGGACAAAGAGGCGTCCGTTCATAGTGTGTTTGTGAAGAACCAGGTAAAAACAGTCAATGAGTCTTAGGGCGTTACACACCTATAGATTATGTTTGTTTTGTTGACTTTGTTGCTTTTTCTCCTTGTTTCGGGTCGCTTTCACAATGCAACCTTTCAAAGCGAACCAAAATGTGTTTATGCAAGTCACATGCGAGTATTGGTCGGTGATTCTTTTGCGTTTACCAGTAATATGATTGACGAGTTTGCTCCATGAGCTTATTGTGGCTTTATTTGTAACTGTCGAGACACTATACGAATGTAGCCGTCATTTGCGATGTTAAATTATAAACTGCGTTCTTATTAATACTGGAGCATGGTCACTTGCTCTCTGGATCTCCCAGCGCTGTCGAGAGGTTTAGTGTGTAAAGATGCACACAAACACTGTATGGATGTTCTAATACTGGAGCAGGAATCAAGGCTTCGTCAGGATAGAGAAGCGCAAATAAACAATATATTTATATTTAGCAGACGCTTTTATCCAAATGACTTACATCGCATTTCAAAGTACACCTTTTACATTCTTATCAGTTCTTGCTTTCGCTGGGAATCGAACCCATGATCAACACATGACTGTTTGAGCTACAGGAAAGCTTGTTATATATGTGTATATATATATGAAGAGTTCAGATACAAAAGCCTCTAAGTGCCATTTGAAATTTTCTTCTAAAATGATCATTTTTATCAAGCTTGTATATTTAAGTTCAGTAATTTCACTTAAATGACAATGTTGAGAAGTTTTGTCCCTCATCTACGAGGTGCAAAGCATGTGCCACACCCCCTCTTAGCCTATTAATCTGCATATTAACTCTAGCTCCAACCACCTGACTTCTTAACCAATCAGGACTCTATATCTGGCTTTATTAACTGCACCTGTGCTCACAGCATCTAACTTTGTTTGTAGCACATGGACGTACTGTGCAGAGGACTGAGTTTTTCTCCTTTGTGTTTTTCCTGCGTGTGCGTAATTGACTATGTAAGTGCCTTTTGTTTTATGCTTAGTATCATTCTGTATTCCTTAAATTTATCTTTAAAGGTGTTTATTCTTATGCTTGTTTAATTTCCTGTTTAGGCATTGCCTATTTAGATATATTTGAACTTTATAGAATGATTAGATGACTCATATATTGTTTATTGTAACCTTAAATGGTGTATTCCTATGTTCCTTTGTAGACACCACACGCACACAAAAGAGAATAAAGAATTGATTGATACCTGAGTGACTACACTGGACCTGTTCTTACCGACAGCCCCACTGGCTTCAAGCTAGCTACCTTGCTAACCCCTCACTCCTTTTCAGACAATGAAGATTACCTATTAATTGTCATTTAAGGGAAATTACTGAACTTAAATATACAAGTTAGATAAAAATGATCATTTTAGAAGAAAATTTCAAATGGCATTTAGAGGCTTTTGCATCTGAACTCTTCAAATATATATATATATATATATATATATATATATATATTAGGGCTGTCAAATGATTAATCACGATTAATCACATCCAAAATAAAAGTTTACGTTTGTATGTGGGTGCACTGTGTATAATTATTTTGTATATATATATATATATATATATATATATATATATATATATATATATATAATCCGCATACATGCATGTATATTTAAGAAAAAAATATTATTTATATATAAAATATTTATATATAATATAAATTATATATAAATCTATATGCATAAAAATATTTCTTAAATATATACAAGCATATGTGTGCATTTATATATATAAAATAATAATACACAGTGTACCCACATTTATTATGTAAACAAAAACTTTTATTTTGAATGCGATTAATCATTTGACAGCCCTAATATATATAGACCATTTCAAAAGATGTAAACAACACTGGTCCAGAAACACTTCCTGTTTCAGTTTGTAACCATTTTCTTTATTTAACAAGTAAAGAAAACATCTTAAAGATGTTTGTTTAATTTTTTGATTCAGTTTTAAATGTTCTGTTGGTTGTATTTTATCCCAGCTTTTATGTAATGTTAAAAACTGAAACAGGAAGTGCTTCTGGACCAGTTTTGTTTACATCTTTTGAAATGGTCTATATATATATATGTATATGAAAACTCGAAAAGTGAAACTCGAAAAATCTGAATATCGTGCAAAGTGAGATATTTCAAGCCTTTATTTGTTATAATTTTGATGATTGTGCATTACAGCTTATGAAAAGCCCAAATATTGTGAAAAGGTTTTCATAAGCTGTGAGTCATAATCATCACAATTATAACAAATAAAGGCTTGAAATATCTCACTTTGCATGTATTGAGTCTATCTATATAATATATTAGTTTCACCTTTTAAGTTGAATTACTGATATAAATAAACTTATAGATATTCTAATTTTTCGAGTTTCACCTGTATGTATAACAACATTAAGTTAAGATGAAGAGGAGCTCTTTTGGTTTTCTTCTGTGATAACTAATGTGCTCACTTACAGAATCAGACACTACTGCTATTTATATCGCACTTTTTCCATTATGAATTATAATAGCGTTGGGTCGGATTGCTTCCAACATCTCATTCAGGCATTCATCCGTGTTCACACGTGCCTAAACGAACCAAACCGAGGGAGAAAACACACCAGGTTCTGAAACAAAGCACCCTTAATGTTGCTTAGCTTTTTTCATATGTGTTGTATATTTCACTGTGGTGTTTGTAGGCAGTCGGTGACGCGTGTCTGAGCGCGTTTGTGTTCGCTGCTGACGGGACGCTCACCGTCACCTTGCTGAAAATCCAGTGGGACTCCACATGGGAAAACAAACTCAGGTCAGATGATGCTAAATGTGCGTTTATTTGTTCGAATTACGCCATCATTTGTTCATTTCACTTGGAAATATTGTTTATGGTGATTTGTTATTATTATTATTATTAATAATAAATGTAGTTATTTATTTTACATTGGGCTTTTTTATTATTTTTATTATAGATAATTTGTACTCTATTAAATATATGCAAGAAAATTCAGTGCAGGAAGAGATTATTTAAAGTCTCCAGCTACATTAAACTATTAAAACAGTCAATATAATCATAAAAACTACAAATATTAAAAACCACAGATAGGCAAAAAGCATGCATATGTATATTTGTCATATGTAAGCATGCATTATGTACATGCTTGTGTGAATGTGCATGCATATGTCTATCTATGAAAAATACGTAGGTATATATGCATGTTAGTGCCTTCAGAGAGGACCGTAATTTACAGGTGAAACTCGAAAAATTAGAATATGGTGCAAAATTTCAGTAATTCAACTTAAAAGGTGAAACTAATATATTATATAGACTCATTACATGCAAAGTGAGATATTTCAAGCCTTTATTTGTTATAATTGTGATGATTACGGCTCACAGTTTATAAAAACCCCAAATTCAAAATTAGAATTATTATTCCTTTTCCTTTAATATTCCTTTTCACACAATGTTGTGCAAAGGTTTCCTTAAGCTGTAATCCATAATCATCAAAATTATAACAAATAAAGGCTTGAAATATCTCACTTTGCATGTAATGAGTCTATATAATATATTAGTTTCATCTTTTAAGTTGAATTACTGAACTTTTGCACAATATTTTTCGAGTATTAAAAATATAAATAAAAAAAATGTTTTTTTGACCTGTTTATCAGAAATAATGAGTAATATTATATGCATTTATATATAATAACAAGCAGTTTTTATCCAAAGCAACTTGCATTGCATTCAAGACACGTATAGTGTTTGTTCTGTTCATGCATTTCCTGGAATCATTCCCTGGCCTCTGGATCTTTATTGCTGTATTGTGTTTGTCTGGCAGTTCAGCAGGGTTCAGTGTTCACTGGTCCTCGAAGTGTTTCCCGTTCAGCCAGCTCCGGCCTCCATGTAAACCAGTGAAGTCCAGAGGGTCTCTGGTTCCAGCCTTCTCTCCAGATGCTCAGCTATTAGCAGTAGTCCTGAACCAGAAAGACCCGAGGGTAAACTCAGCATGTAAACGCCACATTCAGACCTATAGGCACAGGAAGGACGTGTGTGTGTGTGTGTGTGTGGTGTTAAACATGTGTTTCTCTGTGATCGGAAAGGCCACACAGGTGTTGTTCATCAGCACTCAGAACTTCGTGACGGTTTCCAGCCTGTTAGGAGGATGTGGCGTGAAGACGCTCATTATTCCAGCTAAATATGTCAGGTGAGTGTTGGGTGGCATCTGATTGGCTGGTTGTATGAACAGGTTTATAGCTTGTATGGAAAGATGTTGCCAGACTTCTGCAATGACATATCTGATATTGAGCAAGTCTGTGATGTTGATTCCCTCCCCAAGATTCAAGATTCAACATTTATATTTGTCACATGCACAGATAAATAAAACTACTAACCTGGTCAGCTGCTTAGACTCCGAAATAAAGAGTATAAAATAAGATGTGCATGAAATATAGTAGGTAAAATGGTGAAATGAAATAAGATGTGCATTAAATATGAATAAATAGTGGGTAAATGTGCATTAAATAGCTAAAAACATAAACTAAGATTTAAATATAAATAAATTAGGGCTGTGCAAAAATTAATTGCGATTAATCGCATCCAAAATAAAAGTCTGTGTTTACATAATATATTTGTGTGTGCTGTATATAATTATTTGGTATATATAAATACACACACATGCATGTATATGTTTCAGAATTATTTGCGCTTAAATTCTGTATATATATATATATATATATATATATATATATAAAAATGCATAATCTATATTATATAAATATTTTATATATGAATAACACATTTTCTTAAATATATACATGCATGTGTGTGTATTTATATATACAAAATAATTATATACAGCACACACAAATATATTATGTTAACACAAACTTTTATTTTGGATGCGATTAATCGAAATTAATTTTTGCACAGCCCTAAAATAAATAGTTGATAAAAATGTTAAAATAGGATGTGCATTAAATATAAATGGTAAGAAAAAAATGGTAAAATATTATGTGCATTGAATATAATTGAACAGAAGGTAAAAATGGTAAAATATGTACATTAAATAGATACATATTATTAGTTAAACATGTTTATTGACCAATGTACCATCTGCCCTATGTACTTTCATCAGTTTTGTTTCATGTAAGAATGTATTGGTGACCAAACGATTGTTCTGAACGATTGTATGTTGTTTGTATTTTGTCTTTTTGTCAAAATGAAAAACAATAAAAAATAAAGTTTTAAAATATATATAAGTTAAGATGTGAATTAAATCTAAATAAAATATAAAAAATATGATGTCCAGTGCATTAAATATAAATAAATAGTAGTTAAAATGGTGTAATAATTTGTAAATAAGAAATGATAATGAACTTGTAACAACACTAGTATGGTGAAGTATAACGGAGAATCGTAGCTTTGCTAAAGATGTGTTTTCCTGCAGGTCGTACTGGGTGTGTTCTGTCAGCTGGACGCCGGAGGGGCTTTATCTGGCCTGTGTGCTGAAGAGAGGCTCTCTGCTCGTGCTGGCTTGTCTGGGGGGGCTCGTCTCTCTGTCCACCACAGGATGTAGTGTTGAGTTCGGCGCCGCCCACTTCCTGCCTCTTCACCCGCTCGTCACCTACAGGTGATCTGATGTTGCTCACTGCCTGAAGGAAATTGATATTGGGTTGTTTTTTCATGCCGTTTTAGAAACACAAATGGAGGAGATGAGCATTAAATATAAGATGTGCATTAAATATAAATCAATAGTTGGTAAAATAATATATGCATTAAGTATAAATAAATGATAGGTAAAATAAGATATGCAATAGTTGGTAAAATAATATGTGCATTAAATATAAATAAATAGTAGGTAAAGTAAGATGTGCATTAAATAAAAATAAATAGTTGGTAAAATGAGATGTCGACATTTTTACATCTGAATTCATTTTCATCGTACAACAAATACCTTTTAGGTTTTTGACATATTTCTTAAAATGTTTATAATAACATATGCCTTTTTTATTAATATTCCTTTGTAATTCTGTTTTTATTTTATTTTCATAATTTTATTAATTATGGAAATATTTACAGATGTAATAAAATTAGTTATGAAACATAAAAACTTAAAGAAACGTTGTATTATTTTATTATAATGTTGCAGTTCCTTCAACATATCTTAAGTTTTATAATGTTTGTAAATAACAATTCAATGTTTTCATTCATTTAAATTTTATTAATTATAAAAAACTTATAATTGTACTCGTGATATGAATATTTACACATTTAATTAAAGAAACATTTCTAAAAATATTGAAAACTTTTCCAAATAATTAACTTTATTTTAATTATTATTATTATTTTTTACAAATTGCATTTTACAAAAATTGCGTTTAATTATAATGTTGTATTTATTAAAAAAATATATATATAATTTTACTAATTCTAATAAGGACCTTTCTTATTAAATAAATACTTCTTTAAATCAACATTCTTACATCTTTTTCTTCCTCCTCCACAGGCATCTAATACTTTATTTAACAATCGCATCATGGCATAAGGCATCATTTCCTCTCACATTTGCAATGATTTATTATTGTATTACATTATAAGAAATATGATGCCAGATGTACGATAATTATCGTATTTGGACCTTAATTTTGACCAGTAATGAAAAAAATCCCATAATTCAATATAAGCTCCATCTCATCCCACGTAGCCCTATATTTTCTCAGCCAATCATCGTGGAGAATAACTCTTAAGTTAAAGTGTCTTTTGTATATTTTATACAAAGTTGTATATCATTAACATGTCATCTCTGTAAGAAAAAAAAAGTTTACGTCCTGCTGTAACGCTCAGGTCAGTTGTCGATAATTCAGCAATAAAGTGGTCAAAAAGTTGCTGGTCGATAAATATCTGTATTCTGCACGGTTGACTGATGTATGATACTTTTCTTCCAAATATGATCATTTTGAGCTTCTGTTACTATACTCGGACATTTACCTTCTGGGAACACTGTTTCCAATTTCATCCGTAGAGCTCCAGTGCCTTTGCAGACACAAGATGGCGGCCTGTCCAGCTCGAGCGCGTCGCTCCGTGACCCCATGAGACAGCGCTTCTCCGTGACCTGTCATCCTCGCCAGCCGCTCCTCATCGTGTCCGACGGGTACATGATAACTGTGCTCAGGATGAGCAAACGCCCGTCCGCCGTCGGGATCATGAGCGCCCTCCTGCTGGACGCTGCCCGAGGACTGGAGAACATACGCGAGGTCCTGGGCTCATCTCAGGTCAGCCGAATATCAATGTCAATAGCCGCGTTTCCTTTACACTTTAATTGTGCAAATTTAAAATAATACGCACAATGGAAACAAAAACACACAAAAACTCCCTTTTATAGCAAAAAAGTTTTTACGCTCGCATGAGAGGATTTTTCAGGCATGTCGAAAATGGAATATTTAAAAAATTACGTTTTAGTTGCATAACATCAGTTAATGGAAACGCCGTCATTTTGCAATCGTTTTTATCGGTATTTAGAAAAAAAAAATTGGTCTGAAAGGGTCTTTACATTTGCCCAAAACTATAACTTTTTTGTTATAAGGTGAGAAAAAGGGTCCCACTTTATATTAAGTGGCTTTAAGTACCATGTATTTACATTGAAATTAATAATTTGATACAATGGACTTATTGTGTACATACATGTTTTTACATTGTACTTATATTTTAAAAATACCAGCATGTAATTACAGCCGTAATTAATATATGTAGTTACACAGCTGACCCATGCCTTACACTTAAACCTACCCACACCACCACACCTGTCCCTAACCTTACCCGTATCACACCTTATAGCAGCAAAAGTGATTTATAATACAACATGAGCACAATAAGTACATTGTACTTATTTTTAAATGTAAGTACGTAGTACTCAAAGCCACTTATTATAAAGTGGGACCAGAAAAAGTAATGCAAAAGTAACGTAACGCTTTACTTTTCTTAAAAAGTAACTAAGAAATGCAATTAGTTACTTTTCAAGGGAGTAACTCAATATTGTAATGCATTAGTTTTCAAAGACACTTTCCCCAGCGCTGTTCACTAGTGTGTTCTGGGGGTTTCAGCCTCAGGTCCGGTCCATGTCCACTCTGACGTTCACTGGAAGTCTTCTGGCTCTGAAAGAGAAAGAAATCCCTCTGTCCACGCTACCTCTCTACCTGCAAGGTACAGGAGACCTCACACAGTGTACCGAGACTGCTCAGGTAAGCTCATCTCAAACACTCTTTGCATATAAATGGACATTAAAGGGCTCATGACATGAGAAATCAAATGTTCCTTGATCTTTTGATATATAGGAGATATTCATGCCATTAAAAAAAACTGTAAGTTTCAGAGTTTAAATAAACGAAGCATTTTGTTAAGCTCCAAAAACAGCTCGTTTTGATATTGAGGGATCTGTGACATCACACGGGCACATACATTTGCATATGACTCCTCCAGAGTTAGAAGAGTGGTTACACCGTAGACCACGCCCATTAACCACATAGACTCCGCCCGTTGGCCACATAGGCCCCGCCCACTAGCCACATGTATCACACCCACTTGTCACATAAACCCCACCCACTAGCCACATGTCACGCCCACTGGTCACATAGACCCCGCCCACTAGCCACACATGCCACTAGCCCTTTATTTAAAAATAACTTAATTAGGTTTAGGGTTAATTAAATGAATTAAAAAAATGTAATAGTGATTAAATCTATATAAATTACTCCAAATGTACTTTTTAAAACAAAACTTGAAACTTATTTATTTAGAATGGCTTTTAATTAGGGCTGTCAAACGAGTAATTTGAGATAATTTAATATTACTTTGGATGCGATTAATCGTTTGACAGCCCTACTTTTAATACACAGTAGTGGTGCAACAATTTTTTTCTGATGATTTTGAGTATATCTAGCTGACTGTTTTTATGCTTTTATTTTTTGTTTGTTTTTAATTGAATGTTGTGTTGTTTATTAGTACCTGATGTGAAGCACTGTGAACACCTGATGGCCTCTATAATGTGCTATATTGATAAAGATAATGATTGATTGACTTAAAAAAATAAAATATGTAAATTACTCCAAATAATGAATAATATTATCTCTTTAGGATGAGGAAGATCATGACTCTGATGAAGACCCGTACGCCTGCTCACACATGCAAGATGGAGGCAAGCTTGAGTTTGCGTCGATGTTTGACACTCTTCATGCCCAGGCACAAGCAGATCCAGAGTCCACGTCCTCAGATCTGCCGGAGGATCTGAACCGGGTTCACAAGAACCTTCTGAGAGCCTGGGCTCTGGGCGTTTCTCTGGGCGGGTCCATGGAGCAGAGAGAGCGTCTCCTCAGATACACAACCCTGTGCGTCGTTCGCCTCGTAAAGCTCCTCAGGGTCAGCGACTCGAAGAGTACGAGCGCATGGCTCACACACGCCCTTCACACACTCAGAGCGCTCCTGTCGTTTCTGCCGTGGGACGCCACACACTCCTCAGGCACGGGTTGTCTAGGCGTCACAGTGGAGCTCACTAGATGCTTCGTACACATTTTCGTCCCGCTTTCATCATCAGGTGTAGCTCTTTCCTCACAGAACTTCAGCGCAGCACTCTTCGTCCTTCAGCAAGCGTCTCGGAGCGTGGATCGGGCCTACAGCCTCCCGTCGAGAGTGTTGCATCATGGGGAGGATGGCCAGCGAACATATTCCTCTGACATGTTTTCCGTTCCGATATTACAAGAAGACACCGAGACAGTGACACAGACTGCACGACAACAACCTTCTAATAGGTACTTTTTGGTGTTCATGAGATATAGGGTTTTTCCGAAATTTCAAACTTTTTTTTTTTTGTCAGTCATCATCTATTACGGTTCATAGTTTCCACCCAGAACACCCTAGTGACTTCAAAGCAACATAAAAACACTCAGAACAAATTAATAACCACATAGCAACACCCTAGCAACCACCCAGAACACTCTAGTAACTTCATAGCGACGTAAAAAAAACACTCCTATAGTCTTAGCAACCACCCAGAACATCCTAGTAATTTCATAGCAACATATAAAAATACTCAGAACAGATTAACAACCACATAGCAACACCCTAGCAACCACCCAGAACACTCTAATAACTTCATAGCAACATATAAAACACTTTGAACAAATTAACAACCACATAGCAACACCCTAGCAACTACCCAGAACACTGATAACTTCATAGCAACAAGTCTTATCAAACACCCAGAACTCCCTAGTAACTTCATAGCTACATATAAAAATAGTCAGAACGTCTTTGCATTAGCAATCATCCAGAACACCCTAGTAACTTCATAGAAACATATCGAAACCACTCAACATGTCATAAAACCACATAGCAACACCCTAGCAACAAATAACATGGCAAGCACTACTAAATTTGTTTTGGTGTACTTGAGTAAAAACACTCGGATAGTCTTAGCAACCACCTAGAACACCCTAGTAACTTCATAGCAACATAAAATAACACTCAGCACATACTAGCGATCACATAGCAACACCATAATGATCCAGAACAACCCAGTAACTTCATAGTAACATATAAAAACACTCAGATAGTCTTAGCAACCATCCAGAACACTCTAGTAACTTTGTTGCAACACGTAAAAGACAATCAGAACATATTAGCAACCACTTTCCAACACCCTAGCAACCATCCAGAACACCCTAGTAACTTTGTTGCAGTACATACAAAACAATCAGAACATATTACCAACCACTTTCCAACACCCTAGCAACCACCTGGAATAACTTTGTAACTTCGTTGAAAGGAATTAAAACCACTAAGAACGTTTTGAAACCACATATCACCCTAGGAACACTGGACTGTAATCCTTCTAGGCCTTTGAGAAACTTGTTGTATTCTGTTAATACCGTACATTTGAAAAGGTTTATAACCAAGTAAATCCAAATTTAGTCTGAAGGTTTTTTTTTGTTTTTTTTTAGAAAAAAAAATAATCTTAAACATCTTTAGTTTTATTTTTGAATTATCGCCATGAACATAGCTATAGAAGCTGGAGTGGGGTTAAAGTAAAAAAGAATGAAAGGAAGACAACACCCTAGCAACCATCACATCACACTAGCATCATGACAACCACTACTCACTATTTATTCATTTTTACATTTTTTTTTATCGTAACAAACGTTAGAAAAAGTCGACAGCCTTGCCGTTTTTGCCTGAGGTCTCTGTTGTGTTTTTCAGACTGGTGGTGATTTGGCGTGAGCTGTACAGATTGGCTTTGCGGTACCAGGAGGAGTTACGCCACCAAAGAGGTCAAGGGGTCGTAAACCACGAGTTGGAGAAGATGTCAGTTATTATAGCTCAAGTCCAGCAAGCTTTACAGTCCGCAGGGGATCGTCTCGAGGAGAGCCACGCACTGCGTAGTTTCACCGGTGAGCATGTGTCACCATAACAGAGGCGTCTTACTGTGTGTTACACCATCATATCGTAATAATGTTCTCCATCCTCAGGGGAACAGCACTTCATTTTAGGGGAATATGTGGAGAGTGTTCAGATTTGGAGGGCTGAATTATGGGCCGAGAGAGAGAAAGGTCAGTCCC
The DNA here is from genome assembly GCA_038021265.1 of Cyprinella venusta. Classification (NCBI taxonomy): domain Eukaryota; kingdom Metazoa; phylum Chordata; class Actinopteri; order Cypriniformes; family Leuciscidae; genus Cyprinella; species Cyprinella venusta. The sequence goes on from CM075882.1 coordinate 28,528,047, forward strand.
TGTTTTTATTTCAGCTCACATTGTTAAATGTCACTCACGACATCCGTCCTGCATCCCGCAGCAGGTCCAATGACGTGTTACCTGGAGACCCGCTACTGTCTGGCTCTTCTCTACGCGCAGCTGTTTCAGTATGGCCTGCGCGAGGCTCAAGGTCTCTGTGACCGTCTGGCACATCAACTACAGTCGCGTGCAGGACGAGAGGATGAGGACGTGCCAGGAGGGGCTGGTAAGATCATTACTTCTGCAAATAGGCAAGCTATCCGTTCATCACCAACACAAAGTTTATTCTTGATATCTTCACTTAAAGGTGACCTATTCTGCCCCTTTTCACAAGATGTAATATAAGTCTCTGGTGTCCCCAGAACGTGTCTGTGAATTTTCAGCTCAAAATATCCCACGGATCATTTATTATTGCTTGACAAATTTGCCACCGTTTGGTTGAGCAAATACGCTGTTTTGTGTGTGTGTGTGTCCCTTTAACCCTCAAGTCACACTTGTTATCTTCCCGGTCAAAAGTGACCAGACACATCCCAGTAAAACCAATGCAATTTATTTTTGTTCTATAATATTTATTCTTTTTAATTTAGTATTTTGAGACAATTTGATTGAATTTATTAATATTTATGCAATGTTTATGGTCTATTTTTGCCATGGAAATATATATATATATATTTTTTTCTATATATATTTTTTTCAAAAAAAATATTAATGCAGTATTTTAGTTTAATATAGAGTCTAGGCCTTCAGAAAAAAAAAAATATTTTTTGAAGAAAATTAGCACCATCTGGTTCCAGTATAGAGAAAAAGCGTAGAATCACGGTGTAACCACTAGATGGCATGTACAGCTCTCTATGGAGAGACGTGAATTCAGCAGATGTTTATGAACACAATTTTTTTTGGTGGATTTAAATATATAGTTGAAACAATCTCAAAAATCTAAAAAAAATTAAAGAAATAAATAAAAAATTGTGAATTTTGTTTTTTTGTCAATTTCCCATTCATTTCCTATGGGGGCCTTTAGCGTTAAGACCACTTAGCATGCTCAGATCATGACCTCAGTTTTTTGTGTGCTCACATATATAATGACATAAAAGTCACCAAGTTTCATAACATTCCGATGAAGTTGTGATTTTTAAAAATTCAAAACATACTTTTTGTAATCAAAATTTATTGGTGTGTATGTGTATATAAGTGTGTTTGTATGAGTGTGTGTGTTGGTGGGTGTGTCTGTTTTGCACTCTAGATGTTGTAGAGTGTCACCCCTTTCCTTTTTTTTTAAATTGTGGCCGATTTGTAGATTGTACATACAAAAATTCAGAGAATTTTTTTTGTCAATTTCCCATTCATTTCCTAGGGGTCGGTCATTTTTGACTGAAGACCACAAGTGTGACTTTTTTACGACCACTTTTAGAAATTCAAAACAGAAATTTTTCCGGTCATAAATGACCAAAGAGCACCTGAGGTTTAAATGTAAATGAGCTGCTGCTCCGCCTCCTATTCAGAAGAGGGCGGAGCCTTTACTGCTCGCGCTTTGGATACTCCGGCAACAACAAAACTGGAGAACGTCACACAGCAGGAATGTCGCTCAAACAAAAGACTTTTGTTTTGTAATCAGAGGCTCAAATATTATATAAAAACTTGGATTCAGCCAATATATCGATTATCGGCTTTCAAAATGTAGCTTTTTGTAGATTGTCTACAAACTAGAAGGTTGGTGGTTCAATCCTCGGTTCCGCCTGACCAAATCTCTTAACTAATGTTGTAAACTATGGGAGTCTAGTTGTAGCTTCATTAGCCTAATATGAAGGTAATAATGAACTGTTTTGTAGCTATACAAACACTTAAATTACACTTATTTATTTTTATAATAAGAAGATTATATGAAAAATAAACATTTAAATGGTGGCCGTCCTAAAAACTTGCCAGATTTATTCAAATATGCATTAAATATTGAAGAACATTAAGATTATAATGCATATGTAATATGGTGTATATATTTATCAAAATGCTCCTCTCTAGAGTTATTTTTTCTAGCTGACTAATGAGTTTATGTGGGTTTTCTGAGGTAAATATGACGATATTGATTACAAGCTGTTTAACTGACGTCTTTCCACGGTTGAAACGCTGATTGAGCGAATCAATGTGACCTGATACGAAGTTGTACTCTATCTTTAACACACTTTCAGATGCTCATTCATGTTTATTTGGCGCTGTGACTGGTATTACTAAGCCGGAAGAGAGATCAGCGCTGCTGCTTCTCCAGAGCGATCTCACGCCACAGCGACAAAACGTTATTTATGTTTTTGAATTTCTAAAGAAAATGGACGTAATTTAAAAAATTGAGACTTTGTTTCATATCAATAGTAACAAAGGACAAAGATTATTGAGATTTTTTTTTCCCCGCGATACAATGATCCATTCATTCAAATGAAACAGGATGACTAATCGATTTAAGAATCGATATCGGTTCCTAAAAATGAGAATCGATTAATATCAAAAAATCAATATTTATTACCCAGCCCTAGTAATCAGAGACTCAGATATTATATAAAAACTTGGTTTCAGCCAATAATCGGCTTTCAAAATATAAAGGATGATTGTGTCGGTCAAAATGTTCATATCAGTGCATCCCTAATTCTAATATGCTGATTTTGCTGCTCAAGACACATTTGTATTCCTACATTGCTACAGTGAGGACATCATGAGATTTCTCCCATCACTTGTACCCTGCAGAGGAGTGTGTGTGTGAGGGCTGGCTCTCGGGGCCGGTGGGGCGTGAAGCGGCCTGCGCAGTGGTTCAGTCTCTGGGCAGGTTTATGGCTGCGTACTTCACCAATCACCCGCTCTGCATCCTCCCGCCACACAATGTGGACGTGCTGCCGCCTCTTCACTTACCAAACAGTGAGTTCAGGCAAAACAAAACACCAGAGTGGCTACTTCTCTGCACTAATAGTATGTTACATTTTTATCTGCATGGAATGCGTAGTTTACAATCCCATAATGCAATGCATTGCACTTGACCTTCAGTGTCTAATGTGACGGTTGAACCAGATGAGTGTAAGTGAGATGCTGTCTCAGACTCAGGTGTGCGTGTGGTGGAGTTGTCTCAGGCTCGTGCAGCCGCGGCGGTGCGCTTCGATCAGCTGTCGGAGGTGTGGACGGTGGATTACGCTCTAGAGCTCCTCCTGCTGGGCGGGCTGATCCCCGAGGCCGTGTGGATGGCACAGCGTCTGGGAGACTGGAAGATGGCGGCCACCCTCGGCCTGGCGTACACCAACCACTGCAGTGGCCATTTAGACGTCAGCAGGTGTGTTGTAAGCAGGGTGGGAAATGAACTTTTTATGCCCAATTTTACCAGCCAATTATATTTTTTACCAGCCACTTTTTCCGAAATTCAAATTTATAAAAGAAAGTGCACTAGCATATTTTGAATTGCTTCAGTTAATTTGATACGATTTGATTTCATTAACTTTATTGTCTGTTCAGATTTACTGGACAGACAATAAAAAAATGAAACAAAAAAAGAATTGTATTATTATTAATACAACATAAATACATTATGAATCAGGGCTGTCAAACGATTAATCGCGATTAATCACATTCAAAATAAAAGTTTGTGTTTACATAATATATGTGGGCGTAGTGTGTATAATTATTTTGTATATATAAATACCCACACATCCATGCATATATTTAAGAAAAATCTTAAAGTATATACTTTATATATATTTATACATAATTAATATTATGTATAAATATAAATATTTGATATATTAAGAACACATTTTCTTTAATATATACAAGCATGTGTGTCTATTTATATATACAAAATAATTATACACACTACGCCCACATATATTATGTAAACACAAACTTTTATTATTAATCGCGATGAATCGTTTGACAGCCCTATTATAAATCAATAAAAAGTGATGTGAAAAAAGTCACTTTAGTCTTCTTCAGAGTCATCATCATCTTCGGACGTCTCCTCATCTTCAAATTGGCTCCTCTGTGGATGCTCACGGGCGTACGCCCTTAAAAAAAAAGCACTATTCCCCACAAACAGGGCAACCATAATAAGTGAGCAACATGTTTGTATTTTGGAGATAATTTTATGCATGGTTATTTTACAGTTTATTTTTTAATATTAGTTAAGTTTGTATGACCATAAATAATGGAGTATTTAAGTGTATTTTGCTGCTAATTGAAAAAAAAATCCAGCAAAACATTCAATATTCCTCAAAATGAATAAAATCAGTGAAATGCAGAATCAGAATACTATGCAAACCTCCTAAACTAAATATGTTAAAGGCATTTCTATGCATTTAATCTCACTTTATTGACCAATGTACTTGCTTCTGACCTTCGATGATTCGGTTAAACCATAGGCAAAAATAACTATTTTTTTTCCATTTTTTTTATTGTAAGTAAGTGTTAAACTTTTTTTTTTATATGCATCCTATTCTTCCATTATCCAGAACAGCTGAAAGGTTTGCTTGAGCGGCGCCATAAAGCTTATTATTTCACTTTTGGTGTGAAAGTGTCTTTACATCTGCACAAAAATATAACTTTTTTTGTTATAAAAAAATAAGCCCAGCCCAGGTGAAAAAAAAAATAACGCCAAAGTAACGTAACGCATTGCTTTTCTAAAAATTTTTGAAATTTAGCTACTTTTTAAGGGAGTAATGTAATATTGTAATGCATTTATTTTTCAAAGTAACTTTCCCCAAAAATTCAGTGTAAATGTCTGGTATCCTCGCTTCAGATGTCACAGTGGTGTTTTTCCTCATGTTGTGGTCCTCAAGCCTGCAGTGGAGAGAGCTGCACCTTCCCACCGAGCTGAAGCCTGCTGGGATATTGCACGATCAGCTGGAGAAGTTACTCGGTCGTATGCTTGCGCCTGAAGAGGATGGTAACAAAGGTAAATGCTGCAACGCTGCCTAAATCATAATCATACACTGTTTGTTCATTGGCCAGAGTCTTTTTTTTTTTCCTCCATTCTCTCACCTGATGCAGTTTTGGTTGAACTAAATGAACTTTATAACAACAAAAAATGAAGCATCACTGAACTGAATTAAGCTGGACGTTGATGCTATTTTCTTCTGAAAACAGACTTTGTTGCATTATTTTCCTGTTATCTCTGTAAAGCTGCTTGGAAACACTACTGTAAAAAGCGCTATATAAGTAAAGTTGGCTTGACTTAACTAAAAATAGGATATTTATAATCCAGGTGTGAATTGTGAGATCTATACCCCACAGTTAAGCAAGGCTTGGGAAGGTTTTAATTCTGCATAAGTAACATTTCTAAAACATCCAAAGATATTTTAAAAGGCCTATTTTCACCTTCACCACCTTCCGACCTTTTCCGTCAGCATCAGTAAAAAACGGTTCATAACTAAACTTGAGTGCTGTCATTGTTTATCACATTATTATAGTTTTACACATCACAAGTTTTATGTTTTGTTTTAAAGATATTAAGATTTAGATTTATATAGATTAAGCTTTAGATGAGATTTAGATCAAGATTTATATAATTCTCACACTATTTATTGTCTAAATAAAAGAATACAATTTATTCAAAATAAAATATTTAAATATAATATAATTATTTGTTTTGCTATTGTTAACCAAATTTCAGCCAAAATAAAAGTTTGTTTCGATAAAATTTGTGTAGTATGTATAATTATTTTGTATATATAAATACACACGTGTGCATGTAATTATTTAAGAAATAATTGCATTTATAATTGCATTTATATGCTTATATATATATATATATATATATATATATATATATATAAATAACACATTTTTCTCAAATATATACATGCATGTGTGTGTATTTATATATACAAAATAATTATACACAGTGTCCCCACATATACAGTATCTTACAGTATATAAACACAAACTTTATTTTGGATGCGATTTATCGTGACTAATCGTTTTTCACAGCCCTAAATAAAATATATTATTAAAAATAAAATATTTAAATCAATATATTACATAAAACACTTAATCTTATTGATAACTAAAACTATTTTATAAATAAATTAAATATATTATTAAAAATTTAATATTTAAATAAGTAAAATATTAGATGAAACACTAACACATTATTGAAAATTTGAAATGTTACTTTGGCAACTGAAGCTGAAGCACTAAAATGACTAACAACGGAAAAAAAATGAATGATAAATAATATTTAAATATATAAAAATAACATGCACAAAGACAAATTACTGAAAATCATATATAATACAATATATTTGAATATACTATCAGTCTTCATTTGCTGCTTGTTTGTCTCTCCTTTAGACGCAGTGAGTGTTGAGGATGTGGATCTGCTTCAAGTCTCGGTGCAGGAGATCCTGAAGGCGTCCGTCATGGCGGAGGTGGACGTCGTCTCTCAGCCTTTGACACGACTCATGAACGCAGCCAAAGAGCGAGCGACATCACTTCCTGCGCTGGTTCCTCCTGCGTTTTACCTGCCCGCTCCTCCTCTGTACTGTCCACAGCCTTCACCAAACACACAGGTCACTCACACACACAGAGATTGTGTTCTCATCTTACAATACCATATTGACAATACAGCCAAGGCTGACCAAAGTGCTGTACAGGACAGAATAAAAAAATAAATAAATAAAGGAACACACAGCAATAGATAAACAATAATCATACCTAAATCAAGGAGTATCAAATACGGAAGCGTATTGCATTCACTTGAAGAAAAAAAAATCTACTCTGTTTTTCTGAATTAACAAGTTAATTATCTCAGAAATAACAAGTTAATTTTTCATGGAAAAAAGTTTTTGCTCTGTTTTTCTGAATTAACGAGTGAATTTTTCATGAGAAAAAAAATGCTCTGTTTTTCTGAATCAACAAGTTAATTGTTCATGAAAAAAATGCTCTGTTTTTCTGAATTAACAAGTTAATTTTTCATGAGAAAAAAGTTTTTGCTCTGTTTTTCTGAATTATCGAGTTAAATTTTCTTGGAAATTTTTTTTTGCTCTGTTTTTCTGAATTAAAAAAATTTCCATGAAAAATTAACTCGTTAATTCAGAAAAACAGAGTAGATTTTTTTTCTTCAAGTGAATGCAATATGCCTCCGTAGGAAATTAAAGGCCAAAGAGAATAAATAAATCTTTAAAGGGAGCTAATCTAATGTGTGCTTTGAGTGCAGAGAAAAGCGCTATATACAGGTGAAACTTGAAAAATTAGAATATGGTGCAAAAGTTTTTTTATTTTATAATTTATTACAATTTATTTCAGTAATATAAACTTAAAAGTTGAAACTAATATATCATATAGACTCATTACATGCAAAGTGAGATATTTCAAGCCTTTATGTTATAATTTTTATGATTATGGATTACAGATATGAAAACCTTTTCACAATATTCTAATTTTGAATTTCGGGTTTCATAAGCTGAAAACCATAATCATCAACATTATCACAAATAAAGGCTTGAAATATCTCACTTTGCATGTAATGAGTCTATATAATATATTAGTTTCACCTTTTAAGTTGAATTACTGAAATAAATGAACTTTTGCATTCTCGATTTTTCGAGTTTCACCTGTAAATGTCATGAATTATTGATGTAGAGAGGTAGACTGTTCCAAAGTTTGAGCCTGCAGTCGCAAAAGCGTGATCGCCTTGTTTTTTAAGTCTAGATCCAGGCACAATGATCTCAGAGTTGTAGGAGGAGTGTCTTTAGCTGTGTTTCGGTCTCATCAGGACTCTATGAGGGATCCAGCTCTGGTTCTGGAGACTGAGACTCGCTGTCGGGTTTCTGGGCTGGTCCAGAAGGTTCTGATGATCTTCAGGGCGGCACACGGTTCCCTGCCCGCCGCGCAGTGGTACATCAGCAGCCTGCATCGCTGCAGACACTTACTGAACAAGGTGACATCCCATTTTATTCTCTCTTTGCGGACATTTGGACTGTTCAAGCTGTCAAATTGAAGATTTAGCCCACAATTTAAGGTTTAGTTCACTTTAAATTATCAGGAAATTTTAATGTTCTTTCTTCAGTGGGAAAGAAATGAAGGTTTTTGAGGAACACACTCCAGGATTTCCCATCGGGTCGAAGGTCCAGATGTGAGTTTCAAAGTCTCGACACGATCCAGCCGAGGAATAAGAGTCTGATCTAGACAAACCAGCCCACATTTACAACAAAACACACATTTATATACTTTAACCACTACACTCTCAGAAAAAAGGTACGAAAGCTGTCCATTTTAGGTCCTAATATGTACATTTTAGGTACTAATATGGACAATATGTACATTATAAGTGCTAATATGTACATTTCAGGTGCTAATATGTTCATTTTAGGAACTAATATGTACCATATAGAAATTTTAAATGTACATTTTAGGTACTAATATGTACAATATGTAAATTTTAGGTGCTAATATGTACATTTTAGGTACTAATATGGACATTATGTACATTTTAGTTACTAATATGCACAATATGTACATTTTAAGTGCTAATATGTATGTTTTAGGTGTTATTATATACATTTTAAGTGCTAATATGTACATTTCAGGTGCTAATATGTACATTTTAGGAACTAATATGTACCATATAGACATTTTAAATGTACATTTTAGATCCTAATATGTACATTTTAGGTACTATATGTAAATTTTAGGTGCTAATATGTACATTTTTGGTGCTAATATGTACAATTAATGTACCAATATGCACCCTTTAGGTTCAAAAGTGTACCTTTTGAAAAGGTACAGCACCAGTGACAGCTTTTGTACCTTTTTTCTAAGAGTGTAATGCTGGTCTTGCTCAAGCTGTGATGTGACACCATCAGGGTGAAAGGTCAAGCATTACGTAGGCGTAAGAGTTTATATAGCGAACATGCAAAGACTAAGACAAATGATATTAAAAAAATAAATATATATATATATATATATAAAGGTAAAACAATGATGTCGGACGATTTTGAAGTTGAAGGAGAAAATGAGATTTTTCGCTCTATCCTACATTTTCCACGTGACCTTTCACCCTGATGGCGTAATGTGTGTCGTGCAAGACCACCATTAGTGGTTTAAAGTATATAAATGTGTGTTTTGTTGTAAATGTGGGCTGGTTTGTCTAGATCAGACTCTTATTCCTCGGCTGGATCGTGTCGAGACTTTGAAACTCACATCTGGACCTTCGACCCGTTGGAAAATCCTGGAGTGTGTTCCTCAAAAACCTTCATTTCTTTCCCACTGAAGAAAGAAACACATGAACATCTCGGATGAATAAATTATAATATATGAAATTAATACCTATAATGATGTGCACCAATAAATCATTTATGATAAACACTGCAAGAATTGTTCATTTTGATTTCATGGTGATCTTAAGAATCTTCTTAATGTTAATGTTGGTAGATCCAGAAGAAAGCGTCCGAACCCAAAGCCGAATTGATTCCTGATGGACTGAAAAAGTTCTTCACTCATCGTGGGTTCTTCCAATCAGGGCCCAGCAAAGACATGGATGATGTCACCACTCAAATGATAAGTATGTTTAATTTAATGAACTCTCAGATCTTTAAGTGAGTAGTGTCGTGTGTATTTATGTGAGTTTTGTGCCTTTGTTCAGCATGTTTCCGTGAGTTGTGTGCGCTTTGCTGGATGCTCCATGTGAGGGACCAGCTCACTATGACCTGTCGGAGGTACCAGACTGCAAGAAAACGGGAGAAGGACACTCGGGTGCGTTTAAAGAAAACGGTAACACTTCATTAGTTAACATGAACTAAGAATGACTTACTCTTCTGAACTCATGCGAGGCCCACAGAGAACATGAGGGTGACTAATTACTGACAGAATTTTCATTTTTGGGTGAACTATCCCTTTAAGGATGTATTTGTTAATATTATTGAATGCACTGTGAGCAAACAACATGAACAAACAATGAACAGCAGAATATTGCAAAGATGTGAGCTGTCAGTCCATGTGTTTGTGTCTCAGGTCAGTGCCGTGAGTGTGTCCGATGTGTGTGTTGAGGCTCTGTGCTGGGCTCGCCGACTCCTGCCGTTCTGCCGGTTCATGAACGCAGAGGAAGCCCTGCAGGACTTAGTGCTCAGCCTGCTGTCCGAACTGCCACCCAGTCGTGTGGTAATTACATGAATCACTAATCTAAACTCATTCAGGATACTAACGGCTTGTCAAGTAAATATGTGACAAAAATAAAGGTTACCAACTAACTTTACATGTTTGTAATGTTTTGGACATGTACGGTTTGGTATTCTTTGGGAGTTAGTTAGGACCTTAATTGAACCAGGATAAAATAAAGGTAATTAACAAACTTAGTTAACTTGTTTGCAGTTTTTTGGACATGCACCATTGAAGTGTCTTAGTATTTTTAGGGAGTTTGTTTGATAACCTTTAAAAATACAACTAACTAACATGTAAGTACTTTTTGTATGTGAATTATTTTAATGTCTTATTTTGTAATATTTATTTAACCACTTTGAAATTTAACTTCAGTATTCTTTGGGAGTTGGAGCTCTCCTGGTGACTCACAGTGACTCAATTTGTGATGTTCAGACAGCAGAAACTCTAGCGAGAGTGTTTCCTGACGAGAGCGAGTCTGTACGCGTGCCGCTGCGGGAGAAGTACACGTCACTGGTGCAGAGACTGAGGCCCGTGGTGGTGCCAGACACATCGACACCAGGCAAGAGATGCTTTAAAGGAGTACTTCACTTTAAAATGAAAATTAGCCCAGTGCATCCATCCATGAAAAAAGTGCATCCATCCATGATAAAAGTACATCTATCCATCATAAAAGTCCATCTATCCATCATAAAAGTGCATCTGTCCATCATAAAAGTCCATCTATCCATCATAAAAGTGTATCTATCCATCATAAAAGTGTATCTATCCATCATAAAAGTGCATCTAGGACTAGAGGACTCTTGCAAGTCACCTCAGTAGGATGAACATCTTCAGTCATCTTATCTGCATCATAATAGTACATCTACATCATAATAGTACATCTGTCCATCATAAAAGTGCATCTATTCATGATAAAAGTGCATCCGTCGTCATAAAAGTTTATCCATTGTTAAAGTTTATCTGTCCCTGATAAAAGTGTATCTATTATAATAAAAGTGCATCTATATATCATAAAAGTTTATCTATTCATCATAAAAGTGCATCTATCCATCACAAAAGTGCATTAATCCATAATAAAAGTGCATCTATCCATCATAAAAGTGAATCTATCCATCATAAAAGTGCATCAATCCATAATAAAAGTGCATCTATCCATCATAAATGTGCATCTATCCATCATAAAAGTGCATCAATCCATCATAA